>JANHGN010000895.1:0-18853 GCA_024605025.1 Megaceryle maxima | reverse complement strand
CTTTTGGATGGGGGGAAAGCTGTGGATGTTGTCTACTTGGACTTTAGTAAGGCCTTTGACACAGTCTCCCACAGCATCCTCTGGAGAAACTGGCGAAACATGGTATAGACAAATGGACTCTTCACTGGGTTAAAAACTGTCTGGATGGCTGTTCCCATAGAGTTGTGATTAATGGGTTGAAATTGAGCTGGCTGCCGGTCACCAGCGGTGTCCCTCAGGGCTCAGTTCTGGGGCTGGTCTTGTTTGGAATTTTTGTCAATGACCTGGATGTGGGGACTGAGATCACCCTTAGTAAGTTTGCAGACGACACCAAATTGTGTGGGAGTGTTGATCTGCTTAAGAGCAGGAAGGCTCTACAGAGGGACATGGACAGATTGGATCAATAGGCCAAGGCCAACTGTATGAGGTACAACCAGGCCAAGTTCCGGGTCCTGCATTTCTGTCACAACAACCCCAGGCAACGCTACAAGCTTGGGGATCAGTGGCTGGAAAGCTGGTGGACAGTCAGCTTAATATGAGTCAGCAGTGTGCCCAGGTGGCCAAGAAGGCCAGCAGGATCCTGGCTTGTATCAGGAATAGTGTGGTCAGCAGGAGAAGGGAAGTTATCGTGCCCTTGTACTTGGCACTTGTGAGGCCTCATCTTGAATACTGTGTTCAGGTCTGGG
Organism: Megaceryle maxima; assembly: GCA_024605025.1. NCBI lineage: Eukaryota > Metazoa > Chordata > Aves > Coraciiformes > Cerylidae > Megaceryle > Megaceryle maxima. Next base: position 18,188 of record JANHGN010000895.1, on the reverse strand, counting down.
CCCCTCATAATAAGAAAGACACTGAGATGCTTGAACATGTCCAGAGGAGAGCTACCAAGCTCATGAGGGGTTTAGAGAACAAGAGAACAAGTCGTATGAGGAGAAGCTGAGGGAGCTGGGTATGTTCAGTTTAGAGAAGAGGAGGCTGAGGGGGGACCTCATTGCCCTCTACAACTACCTGAAAGGAGAGGTGGGGGTTGGCCTCTTCTCCTTAGTAACTACTGACAGAACCAGAGGAAATGGTCTGAAGTTGTGTCAGGGGAGGTTTAGATTAGATATTAGGAAGAAATTCTTTACAGAAGGAGTGGTGAGGCTCTGGAGCAGCATTCCCAGGGAGGTGGTTGTCACCGTTCCTGTAGTTAAGAAATGGGTAGACCTGATGCTTCAGGACATGCTCTAGTGGCAGGCATGTAGAGGGTTATTTTGTGTGGTTTCTGTTTCTGTGTGTTTGAAGTCATGTTTGATCAGGGTATTTAGGTGTTTGGGGTTTTTTAGGTGTTTTTTTGTTATGGGTATGGTTGGACTAGGTGATCTAGGAGGTCCTTTCCAACCATGAATATTCTGTGATTCTGTGAAATTATGACTGGTTATGATTTGCTGACATACAACAACTATTCTAATTCTTTATTATTTAGAAAATTCAAAATAATGCATCTCAGAATAAAATTTTTATTGAACTCTTAAAGTATTTTTTCTGTTTACTTAATAAAAAAATGACTTTTTTTTTTAATGAGTAGTAGTCCAGGAAAACAAAATGTCAAAAAATATACTTTCTTAGTTCTAAGTGGGAAAAAACCAACAGGTGCACTATTCAAGTGAATGTTAATTATTTTTCCCTATATCCACTAATGGATATCTGTTGGAATAGAAGTCTATTGTCATACCCATGTAATTTTTAGAAGTAATGTAAAGGAAAATAAGGACATGACTACTGTGACAATTCCATTGTATTTGAAAATTTATTAGACTGCTTTTTTATAATGCTTAGAACTATATTTGAAATATTTTTAAGAGCCTTTTTTTGGCTGTTAATGCTCAAATGCTAGACAAATGAAAACCAGTGAAAATTATTTTGCATTGTGAAAGAAATTATTCATAAGGCATTAAGTTACTTTCTGTAAATGTTTTTAAGTAATCTTTTAATGAGTAAAACAATACCAAAAATGCATTTTTAACATTGCTAGATAGATGCTTGTACTGATTGTGTAGTGGAAGTTCATTGATTCCTAAAGGTATTCAGCTTTCCACATTTATCCATGTTGGTTTACTTTGGCAAACTGAAGTGGGACAGAAATAGATCTGTAGTAAAACAGAGTAGATACAGCTTTGCAATTACTCACTAATGACTTTGTCCCTTTAGCTAAGAATGAAACTCGAGTATGGCCTGCTGAATCCAAAACACCAGAAGTTCAAGAAATCTCCCCACAGTCCCTCCCAGGTAATGAAAATTCTATTTTTGGAAACTCTTTGGAATATCTTTGCCAAATATAAAAACTGAAATGAAATCCATTATTATGTTTAATCTGCAGTTAAAGGTGTACTTGGAAAACAGAAGGATTATGTAGCTGAATTAATAGCCATGAGTGGTAGATGTGGATAAAAAATCTAATTTTGGAGGAAAGTTTCTGATGCTACAATTGTTAGGTTTATAAAAACACTTAGAATTAGAACCATATATTTTGGGGAGTGATGGATACCTTGAAATTGTAAAAACTGGAAAAACAAGAGTTTTCTTGTGATCCACCCTGAACTTCTGACTTTCATGAAATATATGAAGAAGAATATTAGGGATAACAGCATGATTGTGCAAAATGCATGCATGAGATTAAGATGGAACAGACACATCAACAAGCTCTATTTCAGAGATGCAGAGTATGACACCATGATGTTCCACTTAAATTCAGTTTTGAACACATTAATCTTGACCACACTCTCTTGACTGGTACTATTAAAGTAAAGGGGAGCTGTTCACATACATGGGAAAGGAATAAAAATTTTGATTCTAGACTCATATCAAGGTTATGTGTCTATGAAATCTACATTAACTTGTATATTTGAAGGTTTTTATCACCTACTTGGGGGTGGGGAAAAAAAAAAAAAAAAGACTTTTAAAAGGGCATACTCTGATCATAATTTTGTAAACTTAAAAAACCTGAAGTGAAATTTTAAAACTTGCAAGATTTGCTGCCTCCATTTGCTTAGGAAATAAGTTAGTGTGACATAGATTACTTTATTAAAAAATAAAAAGGAATGGAGAGAAGTAGTTTGTTCAAACAATGAAGATTGACTTTCCAACCACTTTATCAACCCACATTTCAGAATTGTTTCAGGCATGCACCCATCTTCTTTTTCTGTACTCTGGCTTTTATCCTGGAACTGAGATTGAAATATTATTCTGCTGTCAAAGACAATAGTTGGCTTCTGTCAACTGCTTTGTTGAAACAGATAAAGGAGGCTTGAACAGTGGTAAGACTTCAAAATTAAAAAGAATTTGAGGAAACAACACAGCAAAGGTTTGCTTTGGTTTAGTCATGTTATGTGATTCTGTTGGCATTACTCTAATCCATCTATGAATTATTTCCTGTCTGGCTGAAATGCTATGGTAGGACATTATCCTTTGACATCACACTATTCATACAGACACTCTTGTTAAATATGATGGTAGTTATTTTATTCCTTAAGTATATCAAAGAAGATACCATCATCAGACTAACTGAGCCTTTAATTAAAAGAAACCACGAAATGCCTCCCAGAGAATATGTAGGGAATAAAACAGATCTAGGATGAAGTAATGCAGCAAAATCAGGTGATGATTGGCAACCATCTTTCAGATTAAACAATAATTTTATATTTTTTCTCTGAAAATGTTTGCAGAATTTTGTTTTCCACTCAATAGAGAAGTGTATTTGCCAAACTCTAGCTTTAACCATCAATTCATTCCTCCAAACCTTCATATGGATAGCTCTTTTCTGTTCATCCTAAACAGTAAAAGGAAAACAAAGATGCTCCTCCACAGGAATTTATTATCAAAGGTGGCTCTGAACTTTACAGGTTTACCACATGTGTAATAAACAACTTGTATGTGAATACTTTTTAAAAACTGTGAACAATTTTTTTGCAAAATTCTTTATTTGCTTTACAGTTTAAGGTTTCTTGTGGACTTAAATTCTGCAATTAGTTTACTAAATTATTTACCTTGTATAAGTAACTACAGAGCAAGCAATGTACAGATACATTTTATAGAACTTTTCCATTTTGTGAAGTGAGAACAGAATGCATAATGTATGTGATTTGCTTTCCTGCAAAAATAGCAGGCTTTGCATTCACCTAATTAAAATACATCATTCCTTGTGCTGGAATTTACTGGTTAATTGGTGTGGAATCTAGCACCAGAATTGATATATCACCTGGGGAGGAGAAAATCAGTCCATTCTGTTTCCTTTGATTTGTGTTCTGTAATTATGCTTATGGACCTGATGTGCAGCAATTCTAACCATAAACATCATCATTTCTAGGCATAGCACAGAATTATATGTTAATGATGTTAGATAGTGTGTTTCATTATACATCATAATAATTGGCAAGTATTGTCTTTTTAGTGACAAATAATATACAACCTTTTGTTACAACTAAACATACTCTTGTTATCACACCACTTGTTATTTACTGAACTATTTAGAATAATTTCACTTTTCACTTCATCCTTCCTCTGTGGTTTTGCTTCCATGTCTCCATGGTGACCATTCCTTTCAGTCATTCTTTGTTGATCACAGCACCAATGTCTTATTTAAAGTATGAGTATGTCACACTATTTAAAGAATATGACCATTGGAATAGTAGTAATTTCAGTGAAAGAGAAAAAAAAATAGTGTGTGGATGGAGACACAGAAATGACAGTGAATCCTGTAAAAGAAAAGTTCTTAGTGTGTAATTTCTGTTTAGCTATTGAACATGTGAAAATAATGTGAAAACTTAAGCATTTGAACCAGACTTTCACAAGTAACTTAAGCGAGTGATCTAAGCACCAGCCTTTTGCAAGGGTTGCATTTGAAAGACAGGGTAACACACAGGCATGATTAATTGAGTTTAACAGTAGGATCTCTTCCATTACATTTTATTCAGTCTTCCCTATTTGAAAATCATACTGGATTCTTTGAGTAAGGCATAGTAATTATTTGCAATGAAAGGTTCAAGGACTGGTGCCAGAAGTGGCAACAGAATGCTGATTTAAAAGGAGCTGTGTGCTGTAGCAGCTGCTGTGACATCAGTCACACAAAAAGGGAGAAAGGATCTTGAAGTATTCCATCAGCGGGCTATCTGAAAGGCTCCATGAGCTGGGCTGCTCTTGTATTCCCCTGGGTCTTTGTCAAAGGGTGTGTTTTGTGTTGTGACTCGGTTCAGTAATTTTTTTAAAATGTTTTTATTAGCTAGGCCTCTCCTCATTTTCTTAATTTCAGGCCTCCCCTCCCTTGGCATGCACTTCTATGGAAAGCCTGGTTAGTAAGCTCTTGCTTTGTTTTTGCCAGGCTTGTTACAATATTTTCCATTTAGGATTAACTTGCTCTTAATGCAACAGCACAAATCCATAATGCTTTTTATGGTTTGGTTGGTTTTTTGGGGGTTTTTTTTGGATTTTTGTTTGTTTGTTTGTTTGTTTGTTTGTTTTTTGTTTTGTTTTGTTTTTTGTTCTTTTTTCCTTCAATCATTACAGTGCTGTCTAATATAACTCAAATTATCACTACTTGATACACCTCACTTGAGTCAAACGCAAGTCTTTTCATTAACTTCACAGGGAGAATGGACCTAACCAGCAGTTAGAAGTACCAGAACAGTTCTTTGTCTAGGACATGGAAGAACTAGTTTTTGTTTTGTTTAGTTGTTTGGTTGGTTGGTTGGTTTTGTTGTTGTTGTTTTCAAAAAGAAGCAAGTTCTTTCTTTATGTAAAGGATTGTGCCAGAAATCTATCAAAGTAGATTTGTGAAATAGAGATTAGACTTGAAATTAAAAGTGTCACCTGTAAATCCGAACTAGTGTTAACGTTCAGCAGGAATAACTTTGTTGCTATGTTTCCCAGTTTCTGTTCCTCCTGTACTTTATGGCCCCTGAAGGCTTCACCTTGTGATCACATGGGATATAAGAAAGCGTGAGATTGTTTCCATCAGAATATATTAATTCCTGTTGTGGAGGAAGAGAGAAACATAAGTGAAAGGGTCAAGAGTAGTTAGAGGAAAAATAGTTTAAGAAGTGTTGACTAAATGCACCCTTGTTGAATTCCAGGCTGTGATACTGAAGTATCTTGCCTTGCTTGTTCATATTAACCATTTGCTTTACAGCTATCATTGAACCAGCACATTAAGTCTAGTTTACTTGGTGTCCTGGAAAGTCAGAGACATTTCTATCATTTTCTCCAATTTGCTTTTTAAAGCCTAAATTTGTATTTGTTTTGTTTTGTTTTTTGTTTTTTTACAAAAATGTCTGCTGTTTCACATCATTCCTACAATTTTTCTGTGCAAAGTAGAAGACAGCTTGTTTTCTTTTGTCCCAATTTTAGGCATGGTTTTACTTGTTCATCTTTCTCAGCTAACTTAGCTGGAGATCCAATTAATTTCTCTACATAATACATAAGGACTGGGCATCAAAAAGGCAGGGACAACCTCTTTTCACTTGTGCATTGTGACAGGACGAGGGGCAATGGACCAAGCTAGAGTAAAGGAAGTTCCACCTCAACATGAGGAAGAACTTCTTTACTGTAAGAGTTGTAGAGCATTGGAATAGAGTCCCCAGAGAGGTTGTGGAGTCTCCTTCTCTTCAGACTTTCAAGACTTGTCTGGAGGCATTTCTGCATGATCTGCTCTAGTTTTAACCTGCTCTGGCAAGGGGGTTGGACTCGATGATCTTTGGAAGTCCCTTCCAACCCCTAACATTCTGTGATTCTGTGATAAGAGACATGCTTCATAGGAGTGTAAACCATCTGATCTCTCAACCCAAAGCATAATGAGTTCTAAATTTCTGTATTTGCTTTTGGTTGTGGTTTTTTGTTTTGTTTTGTTTTGTTTGTGTGGGGCTTTTTGTTTGTGTGGTTTTGGGTTGTTTTGTTTTTGTGTTGGTTGTTTGTTTTGATTTTTTGGGGGACGGGATTTTTGGGGGGATTTGTTTATTGGGGGTGTGTGTTTTAGTTGTAGTTGTGTTATTTTGTGTGCTTGTTTGCTTATTTTCCATTATTAAAATTCTCCAAAAAGAAATACTAGCTTTTGAAATACTTCTGAGGTATGGGTTTGTTCAGTGTTTCTGAGTCTCTTAGGGGTGAATATTCTCCCACAAGCTTCATGGAGATCAATTGCCCTAACTTCTCTGGCGAATCAAATCTTCCTTCCACTGATGACACTATCAGCACTGTAACTGGATTAGTAAGAGAATTGAATTGGGTCCTAATAAGGCAGTATCTGTGGAGATTCCAGTTTTTGTGGCACTTAGAAGCATCATAATTCAAAACAGAAAATAGTATAATGGTTATAATTTTAGTAGCACCTGTGTAATTATTTAGAATCTGGAAAACAGCATGTTCTCTTTGGGAAATGAATTAAGAAGTTTATAAACCTACATGAGTTCTTGTTTGAACCATGCTCAGTAGATGTGGAAAAAGCATGGAGAGTATGCTGGAAGAAAAAAAATAACTATTCTATTGTTTCTCAAAAAGGATGTGATCTTTTATTAAACAGTAAGAATACTAAAATTTAGTGTTATATTGATGCTGATCACCAATATTAAACATCTCCTCTAAATAATAGCATGTGCTAAGTACTGTGTAATTTACTCTGCGGAATGAATGAAAGCTCTTACCACTTTTAAGGCTGACCTTACCAACCCGTGTTCCATTTCAATAAGGTTTGTCATTTTATAATCTGAGATTATCAGTTGTGTGTACTGTGTGACTGATTAAATGCTACTGGACCTCCAGTGAAATGGAAATGAAAGAAGTGATCTTTACTTAATGGCACAGGAACAGAATGTTATGTGAAACAGCTTGAAGAGTATCGTTTATTCAGACATGATAAGCAATTCAGTTTAAGTACATTTAATGGCTGTTTAATAATCTTAGAAGAATGAATGGAAGTGAAAAGATAGAAAAATGAAAGAGTATTTTAGGTCATTCTTTATTATTTTCCTGATAAATTTTAGAATAGAAGGATCAAAAAAATCCAGAAAAGCAGGGAAAAATATTTGTAAATACAAAATTAAATGTAATGTGTCTTATTTATAATGTATATCATAATAAATTTAGGAGGCTGTAACATTAGTACAGTGTGAGCTTCTGATCTTAGCTTTGCTCTTTGACTTATATTTTCCTTTGCTTACATAAAACTGCAACAAAGTAAACCCAAAACATCATACAGACTTCACATCTGAAAACAAAAATAAATGTCAATTGTGATGGAGTCAAGCTACTGCAGAAATTAATCAGGTGTCATAAAATGATGGTAAGAAAAGCAGAGGGCTTTGGGCAGTAGGTGGAGAAAAGCTCAAAAGGATTCCAAAAACAAATAAAGCTTCTTTCTTCTAGCTCAGGCTGAGAAAAAACACGGACCTGAGGAATTTAAATCAACGCCTAAACCTGAATTGGTGCAAACTCAAAACATACTGGGTAACTAATTTCACTTTTTTTTACCTTCTTTGTACATTAAATGCTTTTTTCACCTCCAGCAGAATTTTTCTACTACTGCACCCCCTTTGCATTGACTCCAAAGGAAGTCCTAATTAAAAATTTCTGTCTCCCTTTGTGTTTCCAGTAACTCACACATGAAATGTAAAGCAAGATGCGTCTAACTCTGGCTCGACCTTGGCTGTTATACATATGATTATTGCTAGCAGATTTGACTGGGTGATTCAATTTCTTTTTTTGCAAAGTAATGCTTTTTGTCTACATGATCTGCATGCTTGAAATCACATAAAATTTCCATCAGTAAAATTAACCTCAGTGATAGAACTGAAATAATTACCTCTTTGGTTTTCTTCTGATGACAGGTTCATTTAGGTGGCACCAACAATGATACGAAAGGAAAATTTTACATTGTATGTGAGATGATATAACTGTATTAGTCCCAGAGGAAAAAAAACCTCATTGTTCATAAAGAAGTCTCAGAACGAGATTTCTGATTTAAGTAGTAGTACTTATAGTTTTGTGACTTGGAACAGCATGTACTTACTTCTTTCATTCAGAATCCTAAATTCTCCAATGTTGATCTTATTTTCTATATTTTAATTCCCAAACCATGCAAAATTTTGAACAAAAATCTAAATGTGACATGGTATTTTTTAAATTGTTCTTTAAACATTGGTTAGATTTTTCTAAAGAACAGATGGCATACATACAAGATGATGTATGATAAAAGATCATCAGCATTTGCAGGACTGAAATACAGATCTTCCCATGAAGAGGACTGCTAATACTTCTCAGTAAACATATTTTTACATAATCCTATTGATTATGCCTAATGATAATGCCATTGTCCTTTTTTATTTACAGTTACAAGAAGATTTCCAGCATTTACTGAAGCTAAACCACCAGTCTAATTTTTATTCTAACTTTTAATAAGTTGGGGTTTCTTTCAGCAGAATCAACCTTGCTTTTTTTTTTTTTTTTTTTTTTTCCCCATGCTTTTAAAGAATAAAATATGAAGTTTAATCAAGACAGGTCACTGCTTAATTTTGAATTAGGTTGTTATAGTTACAGGTGGATGTTCATTATCAAATTCCTGTGGTTGATGGATCTCCATATTATAATTAGGGAAAAAGTGATTTTGTTCATATTCCACACACCTTTAGAAGTGACAAAGTTACATGTTTTGGGGTTTTTTTTCAGGTTGGATCTACTTTTTTCTTTTTTATTAAATATTATTGGTTTCAGGAGTGAGTGGTTTATAGGCCAAAATATAGATTAATCCTGTGTCTTGTAATATTCTTACTCAAGTAAAGCTGTGATTATTTATTTTATCATAGCTACTAATGATATACAGCCACTTCCTTCTGGATCCAGAATCTCCGATGCTCCAAAAAGTCCATTGACAGAACATTACTTTCTTTGGAGAAAATTATCTAATTATTTTGTTGTTTCTGTGGCTGTTAGGTTTTAATGTTTCAGCCGCAATACCATAATTTTATACATAAAATATGGTAGCCATTAGCTTTTTCTTTACGAATTCTGTAAATTTCTTCTTTCATTCTAAGTCTGATTTTAATTTATTGTCATGACAGGGTGGTTCAGATTAGTGTTTCATTTAAAACAAACAAAAACTCATGAGGACATATGGACTAACTTTTATCTATAGAAACATGATGGCATTTTATATTTAGACCAAACATGTACTCTTAGCGTTTTAATTTTCTTGGAACATAAATGTCATACATAGATACATAGATGTATAGAAACATAGATGTCACTGTGGTTTAAATATTCATAGGTGTTTGCTTATTTCTGGACTCATTAGTTGTTGATGAACGTCAGCGCACTTTGGAAAGGCCTGATAGTTGAGAAAGTATGGCACTGCTCATATTTTCAAAGTAATTTTACCTAAGCTAAGGTTAAAATGTTACGGTCAAAATGTTCTTATGGGCAAAGAGGAAACACACCTTTTCTTTCCTTTTTAAAAAGTGGTATTTAATATATATACACACACAATTACTTGCACAGATGTATAGAAATTAATATTTACATATATGTGTATGCATAAATATCTATGTAAAGCCAAGAATTTAATGTTAGTGTAATGGAAATGTTAACAGTTTAATTCAAGAATCATAATTAGGCTAGATTTAACACTTACAGTAAAATAAAGCATATTAATACAGGTAGAATCCTTATATACAGGAAAAAAACCCTCATTAATAACAGCAATATAATTTAAATTAGTTTCTTAGAAAGACTGTGTGAACTGGGGTTGTTTAGCCTGAAGACAGGGAGGCTGAGGGGAGATCTCGTTCCCTACAGCTCCCTGTAAGGAGGTTGTAGCAAGGTGGGGGGCAGTCTGTTCTCCCAAGTAGCAAGAGATAGAACAAGAGGAAATGGCCTCAAGTTGCACAAGGGGAGGTTTAGGTTGGGTATTAGGAAAAATTTATTCACAGAAAGGGTTGTCAAGCATTGGAACAGGCTGTCCAGGAAAGTGGTGGTGTCACCATCCCTGGAGGTATCTAAAAGCTGGGTAGATGTGGCACTTAGGGACATGGCAGTGCTGGTTTAATGGTTGGACTTGATCTTAAAGGTCTCTTCCAACCAAAGAGATTCTATGAAAATAATAACATACAGACTTCTTAGTTTCTACCCTTTTTCCTGGTGTTTTTCTCACCCTTCCACTACACTTCTGGGTTCAAATTTTTGTGATTTCATGCTTGTGTTGTGATGAGTGGGGATGTTTCACCAAGTTACAAATGCATCTGGAGTCCTGTGCTGGGAAGAATATGTTGTTCATGTTGTTTTCTTTTCTTCCTCCTCTTGCCTTACTGTCTTTTGTTCCTTTCTGCCTTCCACTGAGAGACACCCATACATCTGAATTTATGATATTTATGTCATCAGATACTATTTCTGTGTTCTTTTTGTTAGCCCAAAATTAAATTTTGTCCAGCTCCAGGTGTGCAGTTTTTCTAACTGGCCATTTCTGAGCTGTTTATGGCATAGGGTTTCCAGTGCCAAGCCTGATCCCCATCTCTTATTATCTCATGCCTGTACTCCTGGGCTACACCACATCCTGTGTCTCGCCTTCATAACAGGCCTGTATTTTTCTACACTATGTCACTGTGTTAGTCATAAAACATCTCATTCTACCGAATCAACTACTTGTTGCTGCTATTTACATTAACAGCTGTTACATTAGTTAACTGGAGTGACCTTGAATTGGAATGAATTTATATTTCACTAAGCATTAGTCAAAAAGTTATCATATAATAGTGCTGGATTATTTAGATAGTATACTTCTACTTAATGCAGTCTGATATTTTAAAAAATATTTTCCAGGAACAATTCTTACTTCTTGAAATGCATATTTGAACCAAATTCTCAAGAAAGAAAATGATCTTCACAATTTGTTTTAATTTGCTACAATTTTTGACAAATCGTTTCCAGATATATTTGCGGGGATGAGGATATACATTTGTTTTCATTGTAGTAAAAAATAAAAAGTTTGGTTAAATCCAGTTAGAGGCAGCAGTGGAGAGAGAAGAGATTTGATGATCTAAGAACCTATTTGCTATAAATGTAGCTGTAAACCTGAAAATTATTAGGGATGGGAATTATTTTCGCTTTCTGATGGGGAATCCTATGATAAAGGTAAAATAATAACAGCTGAGGCAAAATACATGTTTCATCCAAGTATTTATTCTGGTTTTGTTCCCATGTCTTCTATTACTGTCAAATAGTTCTGCTTAGCAAAAGTAGGACTTAGTTATGTGAGGCTCGGCCCAACCATTGCATCAGCTGGAGCATCAGTGCCCCCCATGAAGTCAGTGCTGAAGTCAAAGATATTCTGTGAAGCCAGGGAGGGGTTCATGCAGAGGGGATTTCTCTGCACTGTGCCTCTGCATGCCTTGATCACCTGCTGTCATAAAATCAACAAAGAAAGCAAAATCTAAGTGTGTGTGACCTGTATTCTGCCCTAGTTCCTCTGAAGACTTCTTTTTCTTTATTTTTCTATCTCAGTTGTACCAGAGGGAGACATCTTCTTTGTTTTATAAACTTTCTGTGTGGTGTGGTTGAATTCAAGCCTTTCTGAAAAGATAGCTTTGTTAAGATACCTTCAATGTTCTCATGCCTTTGGAAGATAGTTATTACTGGATGTAAAGGGGATCAATGGAAGCTTTTCCCAAAAGCTGTGAACTGTACAGATTTTGTTGACATTATTTTCTTGTCTATAAATGTAGAATAGAATAGAATAGTTCCATCTGGAAGGGTACTACAAGGATCATCTGGTTCAACTACTGAGTCCAACTATATCAGGATAGTAACCTGTGATCATATTTGTTAATGTAATACACTGGATTAAATGTAAATGGAAAAGCAGATTCAACACATGAAACAGAAGTCTGCTCACTTTTTGGCTTATATTCATTTTGTCTATATCAGAAATAAACCCTACACCTAGTTATTTGGATGCTTTTCTCAATCTCAAGTATTCAGAGAAGTTTAATTTTAAAATTCTGATATAACTGCTTCTCAAAAAATCTCATCCTGATAAAAAACAAGTATAGATGGAAATTTTCTACTTCAAATATAACCTAAATAGACATAAGTGATAGATTCAGATAAATGGAAAGTGGAAATTCTTTACTGGAAAGAATGATACTGGCCTGTACACACAGTTGAATAGGATCTGTTTCTTAGAAGCAGGTGAGTAGTGCAAGACCTATCACATTGTAGAAAAACATTCATGATGGCCTTTGGGTAAGAATGCCCAATTCCATCTTGATTCCCTGTTTACCTTAAAGCACACTTCAGGTTATCAATACTTCCAAGTGAAATAAACATGAAGTCATTGTATCTTAACAGGGAAAAGATGCTGTTTACTAAGTTTCATGATTGTTCATTGTACTACTCCTTTTTTTCTTTATCTTTTCACCTTACACCTCCTTTTAAAAACGTTAAGCATAATGTAATAGTAACCAGTTTATACAGACTTGTGAGTACTGTGAAGATCAAATGTGTTTGGTTTGTAGCTGCTTTTCTGTGAAGAAAAACCTCTTAAAGTAGTATGGGTTCAGCCTGATTAGATAATGTAGGCCAAAGTTTGAATGGGGTAAAAGTTAAGAGGAAAAAAAGAGACCTCCAAACCAAACAAAAACTTGCTAATTACAATTAAAATTAGATTTTGTACCACTTGCAAAGGAGTGTCTGTCTCAGTATCATAACATTTTCTTCACATTTGCTCATAGCTACTCAGAGTCCAGCTTTGAAATCCGTATCTCTACCTTCTGCAGAAACCAGAGAGATGGAGATGGGTAATCAACAGATTAGTTCTATGTTGTTTGTTGTTTTGTTTTGTTTTGTTTTCCATTATCTTAGCATCACATAGATCTGCCAATGGTAACTTTAAGATCTGCTTCAGAATCTTGGCTACCGAGATTCACAGAGAGCTGCTTATTCACTATTCTTGTGTCTGAGTAATCAACTGGCTTCAAAACAGCTTAAAGACAGTGTTGTCACATCTCATTGCTAGCTTATTTCTTTTTGCATATTTGCAAAGAAATCCCGGAAAATTTAATAATGTAAAATTCCTTGCTAGTAAGAATTCTTTCGGGCATGTGGAGCTCAAATTGTGAGGCCAGAAGACTGTATTGCAAGCATCATATCTTCTTGTCACAGCATAATTGCCTCACATCTCACTTTCAGGCCATCTGCCATCTTGCTTAGCTTTGCATTAGCATCATCTGGAATTGCAGAGTCTTCACAAAGCTGCTTGATGTTAATCCATTAAATCACAGGTCTCTCAGCATTTTAAGCTCAGATTCTTTTTTCAGCTTTTGAGGAAACACAGCCTGTTTCTTCTGGATCCAAAACATCTGATACCACAGAAGTGCAACCAACCAGATCTGGTAATGATTTCTCATAAGATTAATCCTCTTGACAGTTAGGAATTTTCAGAGGAGGCATAGTGCCTTTCATTAAACAGTTTGTTCAGTTTGACATAAATGAAGAATAGCTGCTAGTATGAAAGAGCTGTATCAAATAGCAGGTTTTTTTATGACATTTTATATAAAATACTGAACTAGTAATTTGGAGTCTTTTCTATATTGGCTACAGTATGAAATTCTTAGCTTTAAAATTAAATCTGACTTACAGTAGATACTAAATTTAAATAGACCTGTCCACACCTGAGTTTCATAAGTGGAATATACTGATTTGTAGTACTTTGAGTCCTATGAAATGAATTGAAACTGCAGAAATCCCAACATATTTTGGAAATGCAGCTCTTCTTTTAGCCTTTCTTTATAAATGTAGTCATAATTCTAAGTGCCCAGATTTCAAAACTGGTACTATAACAACATGTCATTGAAGATTCAGACACTTGCTAGTTGGTCCTTAGAAAATTTCCATGATGTGCTTCTCTTATGTTGCAGATGAGTTTGTAAGAGCTAGATATTTACTTGGGGACACTGACAGTTATCCAAAAGAAGAAAAAAAATAGTAAGATGAGAGGCAGCTGGAAAGATTTCACTTCATTAGCATGCCAATAGTGTAATGCCTAATGCATATGTTTTTGGAACAAATTACTTTTTGAAGGAAATCTATTACTAAAGGGAAGATTGATTGCAATGGTCAGCCATTCATGTCTGACAGAAGACAGTTTATATGTTTCACTTGGTACATTTCTAGCTTTGTCATCTTTTTTTCTTCTGCAATTTCAGTGCCAGGATATCCTCCTTGATCATTTGAATTCTAGACAAAAATTCCATGCAATCCCAGTTTGCTAATTTTTATTCATAATTTGATCTCACATTTTTGAGTGGCTTTGTTTTTCTCCTGTCAACTTCTTTTTGTACAATTCTGCTAAGAGTTTGGTTATTAGTAGCATTATGTTTCTGTGCATTAACGCATGTTTTTGGAAAGTGTTTTCAAGTCACACTTAATTGGTTATACATTACAGAGTCTACCTGTCTGCAGAACATAATGTGTTAAATATTATGTAGAAGTTTCTTCAGCTCATAAAATAATATGATGCTGTTGCATGATGGTCCTTGACACTTCAAAACAATACAGCATGATTTTTGTTTTTTATTTTCCAGCTTCACATGACTTTCTTCATGTTACTTCTACTACCCAACCTTTTACAGCTTCAGAAATACCAGACACTGGTAAATTATAGTAATATTATTTCGGAAGCATACACTTCGGCTTGGTTGGTGCTGAAAAGCTTAATATTGCTTCTGTGTTGTTGATTTCATACAGTTATTCCATACTGCTTGCATCGAATGTTGCCCTCTGTGTTAATTTTTCAAATCCTATAACAGCAGAATCATTTCTGGCACAGGTTTAAGGCAAGACTACAACTAGCTTACAGAGCCTGAATAATGCAATATCAATCAAATGGATGTGTCCGGGAAAGATTTAAATTTTGAAAGGCTTAAGACTGTTACAGTCTAGTAAGATATGATACTATTTAGTGATAAGATGGTTTGCTTTCTCTCTTTCTGTCTCTCTGTTTTTTCAATGCTCATATGCATTTTGCTGTGATTTTTCCTATGTATTTTCTTAAAATAAGAAAGTAAACGTGTGTCAGGCCAGACTTTCTTAACTAAGCTATACTTTGGGTTACAGCTTTGAGATAGGTGGTTGTTTTTCCTGTAGCCTTTGATATGTGAGGATGCTTACATTTTTTAAGCACAGCTTGAACATGAAAAAGTACTTGCATAAGAGATGAGGGCAATGGGGAAGAGGTAGGAGGAGGCAGAGGGGAAAGGGAAACAGTTCATTGCCCAAAACTTAACTCTGAACAGTGCAGCTATAGTCTATTAAGTTCTCTGCTGTGTAACCTACTGGCTCTTGGCATCCTAATACAGTTTTCAAGAGTTCAGATTTGCTGCACTGTACTATAAAGCATCCTACTCCCAGGCAATTATTTTAAATCAGTTTAGTTCATTCTGTTATATGGGATACCTGGGACCAAATCAGACTGAAAAAAAAAAAAAGGCTGAAATTGAGGAACTGGTTAGAGCTAAGTGACTTAATGAAGTGGTACCAAGAGACTTACACCTGAAATCATGTTTTTTCCTAAATTTTATGAAGAATTCTTAATTCCATGGAAGGATATGGTATAAGTTGTAGATCTGGTTTTTTTCAGGTGTTATTTAAGGCAAGTGCATATAAAACAATATATATAAATTGTTTCTCCAAAGTCTTTGTGAACATTTGCATTCTAGAATAACATCTTCCACTAAGTAGTTAGTGAAGGTATTTAAAATGCTTAGAAAAAAGAAGTTCCATTTTGTAAATAAATAATAATGGAAAATAATACTCTGCAGAGAAGTGGAAGGTAAACTTCCTCAACCAAACATCTTCCTTCCTAATTTATTACATGAAGCTATTTCTTAAGTTTATTTACTTTTTTTTTCTTTTTCTTTTTTTTCCTGCAGCTAGAGATACTACTGAGTTGGAAATACCAATACCCATAATTACTACAGAACCTCAGTTGTTAGAAAAGGCCCTGGGTAAAATTCATAAGATGACTTTATTTAGTTGTAAAGACCTTCTTTTCATTTCATCCTTGCTGCTATTTTTGGAAACTTTGCGTTGTTTTAGTTGTCACCTTCCCAGTAATTCATAGCATTTACTGCTGCCATTAATTACCTTCTCATCTGCACTCTTCATTCATCTCTGTAGATGGAGGTTTGGGAACGTAGAGGTGGGTTCCCTTCAGTTGGTGCAGTTTGGTTTTTTCATTATTAAGGTTCCCAGCTGTGGGTTTGCCTTTCTCCATTTTGTTATATGTTTTTGTTTTCCTTCTGTGCTGAGAAGACTTAACTGTGAGAGGGCATGGCATGCTCAAGATATATTTCTATGTAATGTTTCTGTGGAAAGGACATTTTCACTAGCTTTTTTTTGTAGCCAGCCCACTGACTGTTTTCTGGAACAAAAAGTATTTTCTTACTACATGCAATTCTTACTGTGCTAAGATTACTAAGTACTAATACAAATTCTCATTAGTATGAAGAATCATGTCATGTGGTTTCCACATTGCCTTTCACACTGGCTTAACAGTTCATGCGACACAGTAATGCCTACCTGATTTGCCAGGAAATTTTCCAGTGCTTCCATTTTAACAATGCAACATTTGTCTCCTGAGTTCTGGGGTATCCACAGTATCTCTGAGGCAATTACACCCTTTAACACAAGATTATCTTTTCAGATTTAGGTGAAAGAAAGCCTCTTTCTTCAAGAGCCACAGTGTTTGGCATGACAGAAATGCCACTAATCTCAGCTGGTATTGAGATCTCTCTTAATTGTATTCTCCTGACGTCTAGGCACTTTCCCAAAAGACACACCAGTGTTTTACTGAATGGAGTATTTATTCTGACTTTCTCTGTAGAAAAGTCTAACTGGACAGAGGGAGAACAGACGAATACGCTGCAATGTTTCAGAAATTTAGAATGATAAGATTAATTTTTCTTATGTTTGCAAATGACTAGCTAGATTGTCCTGTGCAGTTGTCATTTTTTTATATATTTTTCTTTGTGAAGGATCATATATACACACAGAGGCCTTTTGTTCATAATGGTTAAGTGACTGCTAACATGTCAAATTTGGTTGTGTTGTACACTGGATGCAAAACCTTTTCTACAACAAGTTTCACCTGCTGTTCTTAAGAATAATCTGTGAGCTTTTAACCATAGGAAAATGACAGTTACTGATTTGGTTAGTGAGTCATTCAATGTTGCTAGAAAAAGTTCACATAGAAGGGACCAGAACAAAAAGGTTTCAATTCCCAAAGGCTGAGAATATAAAAAAAAAAAAAAAAACACAAAAAAAACCAAACCAAACCAAAACAAACAAACAAAAAAACAACCACAGAAATCCCTAAGAACCATTTTCTTATTACCAGCAACTTCTTCATTTTTGTGCATATTTGAAAACTGTCACCAACAGCCTTTGCCTCCCTTACATGTGGAGTCAAGCCTACAGTGTAGCAAAAATATGCAGTGCAAATGAGTAGACGTGGAACAGACTTTACACTGGTTTATGTATTACATGTGTACATTTTCCCTGTACAAAACTAGAACAAGAGTATGATGAAGTCACTTAAGTGAAGTTACTTGTTCTTCAGTGTACTGTGGGATGATGGACTGTATGAGTGTAAGTAGTTAAAAGGTGTGCTACAATTCTGCAGAAAAACTGCCTTTAATCAATTCACAGAATCATAGAATTACTTGTTTCCAGGCATTTTTATACATAACACAGTGATTCATCAGTGCCAGACACAGATTTCTGACACATCAAATGAAGGATTTGGTTGCTTCTAGAACACAATAAGTGAGATCAGACCCTCAATTTTGAATACAAAGGTTGGTCTCTTGGCTCCTCTACGTACAGTCTGCAACAACTGTTGACAACTTTCAACAAAACATAAGGAGTGGTTTGCTCAGGTAGATATTTAGACATTTTTCTACTGATGGAGAGCCTTTTATCTATGGAGTTTCTAAGAATATTGTGT
>JANHGN010000892.1:7265-20646 GCA_024605025.1 Megaceryle maxima | reverse complement strand
CCATTGTCTACCCCTAGCTTTGTCTTTAGGCAATTTAAATGTTTCAGGCCTTCAGCACCCCTGAATATAAATTGTTAGTGGTGTTTTTATACATGGTGTAAGCATCATCATTCAGTGAGCTGAAAATATTATCATTAAGAAGAAAAGTAAAGGATTTCTGTGTGAAGTAAAGGCACAACAGCACACACAGAACATGCACTGGATATTCCAGAAACATAGCTAAATAGGATCCTTCAGGGAAATTACTTCACCAGTCATCAGAGAAATGAGAACACCACAGATCTTTTTCTAAAACAAATCTCTATATGTGCCTTTTTATTGTTTACCTGCAGAACAGAGACATGGATAGACTTCTGAGATGCTATTTCAGTAGCTTTCTTTGGAAAACAGTTTATAGAA
This sequence comes from Megaceryle maxima, assembly GCA_024605025.1. NCBI lineage: Eukaryota > Metazoa > Chordata > Aves > Coraciiformes > Cerylidae > Megaceryle > Megaceryle maxima. Next base: position 20,247 of record JANHGN010000892.1, on the reverse strand, counting down.
ATAAAATGAAACATACAGTTCTGAAAATGCATTCCAATATGGATGGTCAAGGTGAAGAAATTCTACTTATTTTCCCCACAAGAAAATTCTGAGAAAAAGGGCTTTGATATGCAAATCAGGTTTGGCAACTCATAGCTTCACCTATATTTTAAAGTCCTTTTCAGCTAAATGATGAGGCTATAAGAGAAAGGAACTGTTTCATTTACACTGCTTCTGCATCCTCATGTAAACATCGACGTGTACCACTTCAAGCAAAAAGGATATACAGAATATGTATCTACCCTGCAGAGACTCTTAGCTGAAAATGCCTAGCTGGTTTTCTCTCATAGCATTCTAATAAAAAATCAGACAGAAAGGGTATTATCTATATCACAACATGACCTTTTCTTCAAATTCCAGACATAAACCTTATGTGGCTTCTATTGTTCCCTTTTCCTTTGCATTCCTTACAGAGGTTGCATCTCTAGAAATATTTCTTTCAAAATAGTCACTCTGTTTTGATTTCTTTCTTTTCAGAAATGTGTTTTTAATTTTGATCTCATTTTTCACGGGGTTTAAAGGGAATCACTAAAGATGAACTAACATAATGACTGTGTGTTTTAAACACACACACATGCAAAGGAAGAAGTGTTGGCAAATAATAATGTAGCCTGGAACATAAATAAAAGTAATTTTAAAACCAGTATTAAAATATATCTAACTGCTTCCAATAAATCAATCAGGTTTAAACCAAAATTCTGTTCAAACACTGTTAAAATCTTATAAGTTTTACTATAACACAGTCCTCAGACTGACATGCTCTATATACAGAGCAGAAATGTATTTCCAAACATTTTTGGTCATATTAAATAATCTGACTCCAAAAGCAAGGAGAAAGTTGAAGGAAATGGAAGAGACATGGAAATTGTCATGCTGGCTGTCAGAATCTGGACTATAGCAAAATATGGGGATTGTTTTAGGGAAAAGAGCTTCCATGCCAGATTATGAAGACCAACTAAAGGGGAATTAATATCATATTAAGAGTGATTTGGAGGATGACAATTTTGTCGTGTGTAAGTCACAAAATTTTGAAAGCTGGTTTTCTTAATTGTCACAAAAGTAAAACATTTCAAAATCTTTTATGAAATAAAATGGTAAAGAAAGCTGCATTTTGAGATAGAAAATATCAAGTGATTGATTCAGGTCCCTCTGTTTCTTTTTCTGTCATCAGAAAGAATCAATAAGAACAGCACAGAAACCCCTTTCTGTTGATTATTTGATCATAAATTATGGATTTAAAGGTTTGTGCTTTAAAAAATTAGCTTTTTATAAAAACGATAATACATTGACAAGAATACAGTTCACAATCCATTTACAGAACTGAAGAGAGGATCAGAGGAGGCAAATACCTGCTTAAGGGCAGAGAGAGTCTTTTGAACACAAATCTCAAAACAATAAAGTGCTTCAGTTACAAGAACAAACATCCTCCCAATGTCCTCAAAACTGATAAAGGTGCTGGAAGCACATATCATTTTTCTCTAAAGCTGCCAACTGATTCAAGATTTATCACTTGCTGTGAAAGCATTTCAGACCTCTCTTTGAGAAATATATTATTTATGGTCCACAAAAGAATTTATTGCTAACAAGACAGTCAGGACCAAAACCGTGCACCATCAAAATGCCTCTGTGACTGTAGGGAAAGATTTCTTCATATATATTTCTTGAGGGTATGAGGACATAAAGGTAAAACTTGACCTCAGCAGTAGTAATAGATGGGAAATTCAAAACACAAATGTTTTCTTACCAGGCCGTCTAATGACAGATACCTTGCTGAGATAGTCTGATTTTAAAGTATGCTGACTTCTTAGAATGGAAAGTATAAAGTGCCACAGATACAGATATCTTTAACTCATCATCTGCCTGGCTCTTGGGGCATATTCTAGTAAGACTTTTCCTAAGAAGAACAAGGAGGAACTTCTTTCAGCCAGTTAACATGAAGTAACAAGTTATTTTCTTCTGTCTCACATGAATGTGGTAGGCTGTGTGTAATAGGTACAAGGGTCAAGCTGCAGAAAGCGAATCCTCAGTTAAGAGTTACACCTCAGTCCTGTGTGGGGCTGTACTATGATAACCCTGCCTTGATACCTGGGTGAGGGCAATGGGCTTGCAAAACAGCAGCCCATACAGCTAAGCCTACACTGTAAAAGGCAGAGAGGTGAAGTGGCCATCTGTGAGCAGAAAGGTCTCTTCTCCACAGGGAACAATAACTATGGCAATCTCACCATCCCAGGCCATACCACAACACTGCACTTGCCATTGCCAGATTACTGAATGGAGTCTGGCCTAGACACTCACAGAAATTCACACACAAACTGATGATATCTTAATTGATATTAATTAATTAGTTAATATTCACAAATTGAACAGAAGTCCCAAATTTTCAGTGTTAGTCCCCTCCTCTATGTAGGTATGCCCCTGCCATTGTCAGTCTCCCATAACCGTTTCAAACGAGGCAGGTCTAGCCACTGCTGGTTTTCAATAGTAAAGGACAAATTATGCTAATCAAACTTCTTTCCTAGAAGTTTGTTTCCTAAGTGTCAAAAATCTCCTTCCTTGTCCTAATGAGATCACCTTTGTTTCAAAGGACAAGAATGTTAAGAGATTCTCCACTTCTCAGCTGGAACATGATAAATCCTGGCAGCACAAAGTACAGCCATTACTCTTGAAATATGGCAGCACATCAGTCCCTGATACTAGCTGGAAGTTCTGTTTCCATCTTAACCATTTATTTGGTCAGCTTTTTCAGAGTCTAATTAAGTCTAATTTTGACAGCTTTTGGCTTACAATATTGCATTAATTCTAATTGCCTACTAGATGTAAGAGATTTAACTACATCTACTCTTTCTGTGCCTTTTAATTTACCTGCATATAATTCTAGCAGTGAGGGTTCATGAAAAGACATAATTCACTGTAACAGTCCCCTCCGCTATGCTTTCACTGACCAGCTCACTCTGAAAGCAGTGCACAACTATTCTTCCTAACTTACTCAATCACATGAAAACCACTAAAATCACATTTGTTTTAACTGGACAAAGGTTATGGAGTTTGGCCCAGGTTTACAAAATCACGAATAGTTTATACCTGAATGAATTAGAGTGAGGGAAGGGTGTTTTAAATTGATGCTTATGTTGGCATCTCCTTGAAAATGTTTACCTGTTTGAAATACATATGCCTTTTATGTTTCTGTCTACTAATAAATTGATCCAGTGGCTGGGACTGCTGCCATTTTGTGAAATTGGGTTAATGAATTAAGCTACAGAAAAAAACAAAAAGATACTAAACTGGTTCATTGGAACTTAATGTAGATTAAAGAGAAACAAAGAAATAGCACGCAAAAGACAATTTGGAGGGACAGAGGAACAAAAACAAATGGAAGACTGATTTTTGTATGCAGGAAAACTTGATGCTGTTTCTTTAATTTTGATGAACAGCACATCATTTAAGCTTTTTTTTTGTGTGTGTCAAATCTCCTGTAAGCTCTCTGAAAGACCAGACCTAGAAAAGAAATCCAGCCAGTAGGTGGTACATAATTTTGTTTTCCTAAAACCAGTTAAAAGCAGAAAAAATTAAAAGACTCTAAAAGCAGAAAGAAGCACAAAAATCAAAGCAAAAGAGAAAAATGTTTTGCCAAGTCTTGGCAATGAATAAAGTTGACATTCCTAGTTCAGGGTGAGTAGACGGTCAAGATTTTCAAAGTGGGCAAACGGATAAAATTTCACCTTTGTTGGTGACAAGGACAAGAGATACAGAAAGATGAGGTACTGTGAATGAGCTGACGTGAGTTTCTGCCATGAGAAGTGGCACAAAACAGCAGAAGTCTTATGAGATCAGATTAGATTTCTGATTGAGATAACAGAACTTATTTTGTTTACTGATCTTTAAAGGTTTGGGAATCTGAAAATGCAGGGGAACACTGAGCAAGCAAGGCTTCAACAGAGATAACAGAGTTGGGATTTCCTCAGTCTAAGCTCAAGGATTCAAGAGTGCCAGAAGCTCTAGGTACAGCCAGTGGCAGCCCTGGCAGGTCAGGGTCAGCTGAAGACTTCATTTTTAAGCCTTGCTTGTCTTCCTTGGCCCAGTGGAACTTGCTGGTTATCACCAACTGACATAGCCTTGTGTTTATAGATGTGAAATAATCTATCACAACCTCTCCTAGATTAGAAACAAATGGCTGAGTTGAAGCAGTAGGGAGGACAGATGTGGGTCATGTTTCTGCACTGATTTTCACTTATGGTAATTCCAGCCATCCACTGTCAGCATTCAAAGTGTTTGTACCTTTGCTATAGCAAATATGTTGCTGGAAAAAAATATTGTTAATTTCAGACATGAAGCAACAGTTACTGCAAGACAGAGATTCTTCCTCATCCCACTTGTGGAACAGAGCAACACTGGGCAAAAAGCAAAGCTATATGTACTAAAGGAATTCACTCATATTTGCAGAGTGACAAGAATTGCCCTTTGAAATTCATGACAGAAATTGCTCTGACTTTGTCTAACAGTTTGTCAAAATTGCAAAGGAAGCACTAAGACTGTGATTGCCATAGAAGGGTGTGGGGGTGTGTGCGTATATCTGACGTGCACATGTACGTGTACCGTGGAAGATGAGAGATTTGGTGCAGCCATAAGCTGTTTAACTTTGCAGGCTTGCACTGGATAATAGGCAGCACAAAAGGTACTAATGGCTTTCTAAAGAGCTAAATGTGTTCGTGAAGATGAACAGATGCACTCAGCAGATTTCACTAATTCTGATAATCAAGTTCATAATGCTAATTTATCAGCTGTGCTACAGAAACTACTGTTCCTTGGACTTTACTCAGGAGCAAAGACCAGGTATTTCTTGACCCATGTTCATTAAAACAATTGCTTGCAAGTTGAAGTAAGTTCATGTGACTAAGCTGTTGTTGCAAAAGCATCCCCTTCAGCTAAGGTCTCCAGCACTTATGGCAATAAAATTATTCTGAACCTTTACAAACACAGCAGGTATTGTCATTAAAGGAAGCCTGGAGCTTGTCAATTTGTCTGTGCAGTGACCAGCAGTTCTGATGCAGACCACCAGTAGTGCTGTACCCCAGTGACTGTGGTAAGGCAAGAGATGACCTAAAAACTCTGATGCACACACCTGCTGACAAGTAATAGATTCAAATCCTTTGATGTCAACCAGGGTTTGACAGAAACCAATTTAGCTGGTCAAATAGTCACTATGTGTGTACAAGACAATAATGTGCATTTGGCAGGGGAAGGGGGTCTACGCTCTTGTAAAATTCTGAGTATGTTTTCCTGAAAAAAAGAAATTTACTTTTTCCCTCAAGTAAATATTAAGGTTTGTGATTTGTAATACAATACTGATACTATATTGCACTACTCTTCATGTATCAGATGAAATGAGTCTTGGCATAAGGCTTTCCGCAGAGGAGTTCCATTTTTAAGAGTTACTGAAATGCACTTAAAAGTGATAGGCTCTCCCCTCACCTTCTCAAATAGCGTGTAACAGAAGAGAAGCAATTGGGCTCTCACAGTATATTTTTGCTGAGCATTACGTCAGTACAGGGAATCTGAAATATTGTCAAGAGGTGGCCTAGAAGAGGCACTAATGCAGAGGAATGGGCACTAAGATACTTTTTCCCACATTTGGGAAAAATTCCCTAGCCACCAGTCTTTTATGAGGGCTAGGCAGCACTGCCTTATGCTGTTACAACTAAGCAAAGAAGTTTGTTGTGGGTGACATGCCAGGGAAAATTGAGTGTTACTCTTTCAACTTAATGAATCTTTTCAACTGGAGTATCTAACAAATTGTTAGTATGAGAATATTCTTATTATCAGGTAAATCTTTAAAGTTCAGGTGTGTAATGGAAAGTAACCCTTAATTAAAATACTGTAAAGACAGATGGTAATAATTTAAGACTTTTGTTTGTGCTAGTCCATTGAACGCAACTAGACTGAAGGTGCATTGCACTATTTGTGCCTCTGAAATAGTAGTAGTTTGATAAATCAGACATGACTGGATTTACAGTGCCGAACTGGGCATCACTCAGAATTTAAGCCCAACCACCCCCGGCCCCTCTGATACCTGAGGACAAGCTGGAATGCGAGGGTTTTTTTTTTTCTGCCAAATTTATTTACCTTGAATGCAACACATTTAAAGCATAAAATTGTCCCAGTGTCATTTAGTAGATGAGAATAGACTTCAACTGATCTAGTTTAATGCCCACATCAGTCTTTATTTATGAAACAGATTTGGTTTATTCAAGAAAGGCCAGTCATAATAGAATGGCTCTCCACCCTCATTATTTAGTGAGGACACTGATTTCATCTGTTCATGCCACAACAGCAGAATCAGACCAAATGTTTTGGAATTGTTTTGTGTCCCACCAACAATATTTTTCTCTCATCCATAAGTAACTTTTCAGGACAGCTACAAGGCAGATTTAATTTTTTTAAGATGTCCTTCTAATTAAATTTGGCCTTAATGGAGGAGAAAAAAACAAAGGGAGAAAAATAATCTGTCTTGGTGCTTCTGCCCACAAGGTACAACATAATTTTGGAATTTACAATAAGGAAAAGCATGCTGGATTGATTCCAGTTACTTGAGTTACAGAAGGAATATCCGTCTCCAAAATAGCTTTCATGGTTGTTACTTGCCAATTAACACAAATTAAGAGCAGATTGGCTTTCATGCAATTTCTTCTTTTCTCAGGTCTCTAATTTCATATTCCTGACATATCTTTCCCATCTTATTTCCCTCCCTCACTTCCTTGCACACTGCTATAAAAAGGATTATTTTCTTCCTTATTTGGTCCTCAGAAGCTTGATTCAGAGCTTGACTATGACTAATGGAAAATAATGTTTACAAATCTAATTGAAGGAAGGTTTGGAAAGGATTTTCGGCACAGGTACCTCTGTGTGATTCTTAGGGAATATTTAGTTAATTATATAGAAAAGAGTAAATTTGGGTTTCTGTAGCTGTCTGTATACTAAAAAAAAAAGATATTTCAATACCATCAAAATAATCATCTTCCACAACTAACCACAAGTATGAAAAAGGAAAATACTTGGTAAACCTACAAAAAAAAAAGGTGTTTTAAGAGAGAGATGGGTGTAATTAACATATCTCTGAGTAAAAGTATTTGGTTTTAACACCAGGCACCAGGTCTGGAAAAAAAATTGGTTTTGTTCCATCTTCTCTGCTATATAAGATTAATAAAAATTCACCTCATCACCTTCATGACTACTTGATCTCACATGGCAGGAGTCCTTCCTCTTCATTGCTCTTGTCCTGGCAATCAGAGAAGTATGTGGACTGTAAGAGGGTATAGCTTTACAGAGGAAGGAACACATGATGGGAAGTTCAGGACAGTCGAGCGAGAAGATAAAGAGGCCATTGTAATCACTCATTTGTTACTTAATATTTTTTAACAGCAACTTCTCCCCTCTGTACTCAAGCGCCTTTCATCATAAGTTAACCAGGCTTTTAACATGAGGCTGGAACAAGAGCAAACATACTAGCATTTGTTGTACAGGATCTCTAAAAGCCTCACATGCATTGCTGAACAGAAGCTTGTAAAGGAACAGCCAAACTCATTCATTACTCAATCATTTGAGAGTTTGAACAAAACATATAAATAAGATTGTTAATGTTCAATGGCAAGAAACAGGCAAAGCTTGCTCTAGGACAAAGGAACACTGCAGGACTATTTTGGTTGATGGGCAACTTTTAAAGTCATTCTGAAATCACATGTATATAAATAATAAGTTCATCAAGGTAATGATCAGTTATTTTCTGAAGTGTTGTTAAGAGTATAGGAGGAGAGGGGGAATATTATGGGCTTGGATTACACCACAGCAGAAAGAAATTAAAATTGAATTTCTGTAGATTTATCAAACCACTGAGGAATGATTTAGAATTATTTAGAACCACTTAGGAATGAATACTATGGATCTTCGCAAACCATTAAGTTAACATAAGCCTTAATGTCAAGAACCTGATGTAAAGAAGCCTAAAGAAGTTTCATAACCATGACTAGACATGGCTTGTATTTAATAACAATGAATTACAGCTTAGTGTGACAAGTATACTTTTGCCTCTAGATTAAGCTGCCAACTTCTTTAATTTTATTTTCCTCACTAAAATTGAAGAAGAATTAAAATGCAGAGGGACAAGCTAGGTACAATTGCCACGTTTGTGCCATGCTGGGTTGAAATCCCTCAGCAGACTGTCTTGCATCAAATAAGGTATTTGCATGCCCCTGGAGTGTAATTTATTCTTTATTCCTTTATGTAAATTAATGTATTTGTTTGGTTTGTGAACAGCTTGCTCTTAGTTTTTATGGTTGTTTGCAGGGTGAAAGAGTATTATGTTTATAAAATCATTATCACAACAGCAGTATTATCGGGAGCTATGTCCCCAGCTAAAATACTGGTATGAGGAAGAAGGGGCCTGAAAAAGACGGCCCTTTATGACAATATGTGGGGCAGGGTCAGTTTTGTTGAGAAAGGCCCTGTTTGGGGGCTATTTATATTAGCATTCAGCCTTTGTTGAGCACCTTCCTCATAATACTAGGTTATCTCTGCATATTAATAAAATATCTTGTTTCTCTGGACTTCTCATTAAAGGAGAAGCAACTGATCATGCCCAAGAGTTGCATTACTGCTATTTGGCTCCCACCTCTCCTGTTAAGTATTCCCAGGCCACTAGGTCTGTGGTTAAGTAACATTACCATAAATTTTCCAGGGAAAAGATTACAGCACAAACAGACTCCTGGAGAGAAATAAAGATGCTATAGCTGATGGCTAGGATTACACACTGTGTCCTGCAACAACTTCCATATTCAGGAGAATTCACCAGCTGCTGAAACCCTGTTTGCACAGGCCTCAGGGGCAGAGAGGAGGTCTGCAAAGCAAGTGTCATGGCACCTTTTAGCAAAGATAGTGATGAAGGAAGAAATAAATCTGAGATGATTAATACAGACTAATAGATTTAAGAGTACTGAACAGCACTGGTGAAAAACCTTTCAACTGTTATCTCAGATAGTTGTGTAACCTGCTGTGGGAACTGTACACTAAAAAATCTCATAAAATGCAGATTTAACAGCTCAGTCTATCTTGTCTGCCTCTGGTATAATAACCAGATTACACTTCAGTGTTGCTCCTTTCTCGGACAAAACATGTGAAGTCTTTATTTGTGTTTACATCTCCTTGGGCAATGTTTCCCGTGTACTTCTAATACGTAGTGTTGAATAATGTTCAGCCCCAGAAACAGGATATAAACTTAACAAAGTGCTAATGCACCTGAGGTAATCAGTGGAAGGCCTAATGAGCCCAGGCAAAACCCCTTATTAATTCAGTTTTCAGGCTGTTAGGACCCAGGCAAGCACTTCTGCAGCACACAGCTGCACCAGATCCCTTCAAGCCTTGCTGTGCTCTGCTCCACCATAGAGTACATAGAGGTCCTCTGTGGACATAATCCATTTCACTATGTGTTATAAGCTGTTGGGGTGGTGGAGCAGGAGCTGTGGGGGAGTAGTGTTTCTCCTTTTGTGTCCCTGTGGAATTAAGTTTAGAGACCTTAAAATCTTTGATGGATTGTGTCTCCGAGGATTGCAGTAAATAATTGCATGATGGCATAATAGGGAACACATTTATGCCACAGAGACAAGTTTTTCAAGTTGTAGAAATATTTGGAAAGCAAACTATGAAAATGATAGGGCTATATTTGTACTAAAAGCCTAATTCAAAAGTTTTAGTTATCCAGTCTAACAAATAATAGATAAAAATATGCAATTTAATATGAGCACTAAGAAAAAAAGCCCCCCTCCCCCCATTCAAGAGTAATAATTCTTTAAACAGTTTCAAAAGAATAATGGGGCTCACTTGTTGGAAGAAAGAAGAAAACAAGGGGAACAGCAGTTGTTTCCTTTCTCCGAACAATTTGTCATGCAAAGAATTGAGCTCCACACTTCCCAGATGGATTTCTTCCTGTGATGTCCCCTGTTTGTGCATGCCTGCTGGTCCTTCTGAGGCAGCTCTCCTGGTAAGCCAGTCCTTCTCACAGCAGTGCACAAGAATGGCTGCTTCTTCTACAGCGGCAGATGGGGCAGTGAATAGACTCATGTAAAATTTCTGTCATATTCAGGCTTTGCTCTGCTTCTTCTGGGTTGTCACTGCTCAAGTTAGTTGTTGGCCTTGGATTGAACAAAATAGGTGCAACTCACACATGAATCCCCAAAGAACCTGCAACCCAGTAGAATACAGGCTGACAGAGAGTAGTTATTGTTATCTTATGAAGGGGAAGTGGGGTGTGAGGTCTGGGGCAGCACTAGAAGATGAAAGCAAGCCTCCAGGCACTGAATCCCGACCCAAGTCACCACCTCTGCACCCTCAGCACAGCCACAAGCCTCCAACTCAAACTAAAGCTGTCGGTGGACTTCTTGCTGCCAGCTTTTTAGAAGTCAAAGCACCTGACTGCACACAAACTACAACATGTGTGACCTTTTCTTAGGTGTTTTGTCCAAGTTAGCATGAAAAGTTAGCATGCTTTCATGAGCATGAAAACATAGAAATGTAGTTTAAGAGCATTCACTCCCTCTTCCAAATGCCACTGTTCAAGGGAAGGGTGTTAAGATAAAAGAGAGAGAAACTGACTTCTTTGATGAAGTGTGAGCTGGGAGTAAAGCTGGCAACTCCATCAAGACCCGTTGAGGTGTATGATGTACACAAACACTTCAGTAGTGAGGGCCAGACATGTGGCAGACAGTAAAATGTACCAAAAATGGCAAGGGAAAAAAAAAAAAAAAGAGACAGGTTTAAATTTGTGGGGAGTTCTTGACTTCCTTGAGGCAGCATATGGGTTTGCAGCCTAACTATACTACCTGTGGAAACATATCTCTTTATAGTCATCTACTTACCATGAATAAAACTTAAGAATCCCTCAATTTCAGCTTATCAATGCATCAAACACACAGTTATCTTATGCACATAAACCACAAAAGAGTCTGCCAAGAGTTGAAAGACAGGTAAGCTCACATGGTAATCTTTCTAATGAGAATGGAACTGAGCAGCTGCCCATATTAAACACAGGCAAATTCTGTTTATCAGTGCTTTTCTTCCATCATGCTAATGACTCCATAGCAGAAACCTATTATATTCAAAATATTTTTAAAGGAAAGAAAAAACGTCAAAGCAACCACAGTGGATTAATGCCAATAGACAGAGTTATAGAAATGCAAAACCAATTTATTTAGAGTTTCTTTCCTCTCTATGTGGAGGCCCCATGGCAGTTCTGGGAATGCTGTTCAGTAGCATACTTTGAACTTCACTGGCTGATTTTCTGTGTCTGCGTTATTAATGGTAAGCAGTTGGTAAATGTGTAAATCATTGCACATTGAGATAATATAGAGCAGTACCCACTGTGGTATAAAAAATCTCTAACATTCATTCTTAACCTAGCTGAGATGTAGTCTAGGACTGCTTCTCAGGATTAATTTGACTTATCAGCTATGTTACCATATGTATTTGAAGAGAAACAACTGCATTTTCAGCTACTAAAGCTGACCTGAACATTTTATAAAAGAGACCAGTTGAATCAACATAGATACAATCTCTTTCATATTCATTAACTGTCCCAGCTGAAAAATGTTCCAAAGCAAATACATGAAGAAAAACCAAGCAATAATACAAATGTAGTGTTTCAGTGAATGGAAAAATTTCTGTTTCTGAAACCAGTGAAACCCTTTCCCACTTCAGTGACAGAAATATTTTATCCATGTATGCAAGTGACAAATGGGGTCCTAGAGGTTTTCTAAAGAAAAACACTATTCCCTGTGTCTGCATACTGCTCCCTGCTGCCTAGGCTTCCTGGAGCCCAGGCTGGGAGACTACCAAAGCACACCTCCCTGTGTTCAGTCCCATCAGAAAAGGCTGGGACAGGCCGAGGACAGGCAGTTCCACACCATGCACCATCATGCATACCAGAGCTTATCCTGCTGCTGGAGAGCAACCGCTACCCACTTGGCTGTCCATCCATGTGGGCAGGAGCAAGTCGCACCCAGATGCTGTGCCCTTAGACAGCCTTCCCACAGCAGTCTTAGGACTGCCAGTCCAGTGATTTGGCTCTCACCATTATACTCTCTTGAATACAGTTTAGTTTATTTCAGAATGGATTTTTTTAGGGGAATGATATTAGTTTGAGATTTTCAGAAAGAACTGCTCTTTAAATTGGCTCAATTTGATTTAAATTTACATACCAATACAACCTCAGAGAGAGAAAAAAAAAAGTCAGGCACGGAACAGGCAATTTTACCTGATAGTATTTTGGTCTTTTGCCTACTGGAGACTGGAAATCCCCAAGGTGGAGGAGTCTAATATATGCCTGAGGCTGGATCCACTCTTGGGATCTTGTAGGATGCATGAGATCCTGTGGGATCTCAGAGCTGCAGTGGAAGGAGACAGGAAGGGATTAGCCTTGCAGTTAAAACCCCTCTCATGTTCAGGAAGTTGTAAGTGTGACCACCCTGGGGACTTCAATGTGCTTTTCCTCTGAGCAAGAAACATAGAAACATAGAAATGTCTGGGTAGGAAGGGACCTCTAGAGGTCATCTAGTCCAACCCCCCTGCTGAGAGCAGGGACATCCTCAACTAAAGCAGGTTGCTCAGAGCTTCATCAAGCCCCATTTTGAATGCCTTCAGGGATGGGACCTCAACCTCCTCCCTGGGCAATCTGTTCCAGTGCTCCAGCACTCTTGTGATAAAGAACTTCCTCCTTATTTCTAATCGAAATCCACTCCTTTCTAATTTAAAGCCATTGCCCCTTGTCCTTTCACTCCAGGCCTTTGTAAACAGGCCCTCTCCAGGCTTTTTGTAAGCTCCCTTCGGGTACTGGAAGGTGGCTATTAGGTCTCCCCTGAGCCTTCTCTTCTCCAGGCTGAACAATCCCAGCTCCCTCAGCCTG
>JANHGN010000889.1:0-16849 GCA_024605025.1 Megaceryle maxima | reverse complement strand
GTGGTAGCCAAGAAAGGGTAGTCCCTCAGTCTCTCAGGTGAAGTATGTAGCACAGAGTGAAGAGCCAACAGGACTGCCACCGCCCCCTCCCCACGCCGGTACCTTGTAGAAGGCCCCGTTAGAGCCGCGCACTTCCACCGTCAGCTCCTCCATGTTGAGAGCGCAAAGGACGCCGGGACGTGCTTCTAGAAACTGTCACCACGGGGGGGAGCGCTGCCGGGCTCCCCCTCCCCCCGCGGGGTGGGGGCCGATCCGCTGCCGCCCCGCCCCTCCTGCCCCCGCGGTGCGCGATGGGTCGGCTCACGCCGTGAGTCGGGGGGTGCTCACCGGCGGCGCAGCGCGGTGGTCGCTGCGGGAAGAGCTGCCGACCGCTGCCTTTCCCCCCAACCCCCCCGCCACGGTCCCGGCAGTGGGAGCGGCCGGCTGCCGCGCGCGCGTCCCGCTGCTGGCCGGCACGGCGACGGGCGCGGAGGGGGGTGGTGCGTGTGCCGCCCGCCCTGAGGCGCAGGTGGCCCGGCAGCCTCGCCCTACCCCGCGGGAGCGGCCGCCGTGCGGTAATGGAGGAAGTAGCGGCGCTGGCTCTGCAGGCCGCAGTCAGTGCTGCGGGGAAGATGCAGAGGTGTTTGGGTTTTTTTTGTTTATTTGTTTGTTGGTTTTTTTATAATTGAATTTAAAAGGCCGGGCCTTAGGGGACACCTTCCGCTCCCGAGCCGCCCCAGGCAGCCTGGCTCGCCGCCCGGTGCAATCAAGATGGTGCCCGTCATCCACCCATGCACCCTGCTTTCATCACCTTCCCTCTGCTCGGCAGCCTTTGTCCGGGCTGCTGCAGCGGCCTGGCCCCAGGGACGGGGAGCACCTCCGCCTCCTGCGCTGGTCCTACACCTGGCGCCGAGCAGCTCCTTCCGCACGGGACTGGCCCGGTGAGGGGGGGCCGTCTGCTACTCTGACGTGAAGGGGAATCGACCGGCTGCAGACTGGGTCCGTCCTTCCTGCGTGTAGAGAAAAAAAAAATAAATATAAAATGACTTTGCTATTCAATGACTCCGACAACACGATCGGACCCAAATTTTGCTATGAGCTCAGTGTTCATATCAGCTTAGTCATGCAGAGCTTGATGAAGGGCCTCTATCTTTGCCAAATGCATATATTTCTTTTCAGTAGCTTTAAATAACAGTACTTTAAAACGTCCTTTCTGCTGATCTTTCCTGTTGGCCCAAAATGAAAGGGAGTACACGATAGTATGATGCCCATCAAATGTTTTCATTTTTAGCTTCTCCATGTTAATCTCCCACTGTAGGTTTTTTATGCCAGTTCTAACACTGTCAGAGAGGTGAGGATTTCAGATAATACAGGCCTAAAAGCTGTGACAAAGCTGGCTAAGGAGGCCCAAATGTGCCACAAATGAAGGAAAGATAATGGGTTCAACATGATCTGCTTCACTTGTGTGCTTCTGGCTAAACCCCTGCATGCTAGATGGTTAGCAGGCTACTCTGGCCATTCATACCCCATGCTCATGTTGTCCAGTGAGTGATGTGAGGATATGGGGATGAGCTGGGAGGGTTCTGTTGGGGATGAACTGAATGAAGGTCATAGGTGGAGCTGAAATTACAGGCTCTGTGGAGAGTAAAGCCTTGAATCATTGTGGGAAATGAAGGAAAAGAGACACAAATTAATTGGAAAAAAAGCCCCAACCAGCAGGCTCTGCTCGTTTCAGAGAACACATTTTTTCCACTCACTAACTCATGTCTTTGTTTGGCTACAAGGTAATGTTTAGAAAAAAAAAGCAATGATGTGGTCTACTTTTTTCCATGCTGCATGGATGAATGTTGTCATTCTTGAATAATATTTATATCACAGGAATGCTGAAGGTACCTTTTATTATGAATATTGTTTAAACCTTTAGAAATGACCCACAATTTATTCTATCAATGGTGCCTGGCCACACATAGGTAAGAGGCCTTCTTGCAAAGTGCTGTGCCCCCTTTCTTATTGACAGCAAACACTTGATAATTCGAAGCAAACAGTTGTGCTACAAACCTATGCCAAAAATTTTCATTGCCCCAAGACTGAATAGCATGAAGTTCATTTACGCAGCTCCCAAGACACAATTCTCAATGTCAACTGCAAAAAAATACGGGTTTATAAAAAAAAAAAAAAGCAAACTCAAATAGGAGCTGCTGGCCTCAGGAGTAAAAATATGGCACAGACCAAAAAAAAAAAAAAACCCAAAAACTTCAGAACTTTGACAGGTGCCTGGGTGTCCACATTTGCAAAACAGGACAGTTCTGGTCAATAATGATAAGGAGAACTGGCTTGAGCCAATGCAATCTGCATCTGACTTTGCCTGATAAATTTGTTTTTCTGTAAAATATGCACATGATGGTAGTTAAGGTGACAGGGCTGTTTACAGATTAATATTGAGGCAGATTGCTATACCTAGATGAAAGTGGGGGTAGAAGAGGGTTATTATTAGGTTGTAGGCCATAATAGTTTAGAGCATATCAGCCAGACTGATGAGGATTGTTCTAAGTTTAGTATTCACTTAATGTAACCTCTAAGTAACTACTACATTAAAATACTGTAAGTATTTACAGAAATAAGAAAAGGGAGGATCTTTCTCAGCTTCCAGAACTTGAGAGTCATCTTCTGATAGTAGCTACTTACAACTTTTTTCACAACACTGTGCAAAGTCATTATCTTCTTTTTTTGCTTTCGTTTTGCAACACCCACAGTGAAACTGCCACCTACATTTCATAGAGCAGTTCTGGTGAGGGAGATGCTATGAGTAAGTCTAGTTGCACCACTGTCTTCTGGAACTGTTCAGCAATGCAGAAGGGAGAGCAAGCTTCATCATGCCAAAAGGACATGAGCAAGAAATAGCAGGATTCTACATCTTTGGGGCCCTTAGCTGGAAAAAGCAGAAAAAGGGTTTGATTATTTAAGTGAGCAAAATAAAGGGTGAGGAAGTAAAACACTAAAGGATCAGGATTGCCATCTCCCCTGAGGCACACAGAAGGGATAACGGTTAATGGGAGACTAAGGCTATAAAAGACAGAAAACGTGACTAGCAAAAAGAATCCCAAATAGCTATAGGATGACCATTAATAAATTTCATCTGGAAATTAGAGTTAAAAATGGGAGGTTGAAGTTTCTGGAACAGCCTTTCAAAATGAAATAATGGAAGTTAATAAAACCTACCCACTTTTAGGATGGAAAAAGCATTTATGATTGTGATGTATCATGAGCAATATAAACATATTTTTCTTATAGGAGACTTTGAAAATATTGATTCCAACAAATAAACAACCAACCCCCCATCGCCGTTCTTCCAAATGCCATTGTCTAAAATTCAAGAAGTATGTGGACAAACCGGAGAAGGTTCAGGAAAAAAAAAAACACAAAACCAAAGACTGAAAATAAAACTCACAGTGCAACAGTATCAGAGCAGAGTTTTAATGTTTGAATGAATGATCTTTGGCCTGCAAGTGCCCAGGTAGAAGGAAAATTTATAAAGGCCTCTTTAGAGTCCTATCAGTAGCAATTTTAAAATCAAGACTGGATATGCTCTGGTTCGTACAAAACGGAACTAACAGAAATCTTACCATCTGTGTAAATGAAGGTCAGAATGGAATTGTCATTCTTGGACATTCTGCAATCAGACTCTGTTGAATGTTCATCTTGCCCAAAATCAGGAATGTTTAGCCACTTTCAGGGACGTGGGCAAGAGTGAGACAACTATGAAATGAAAAACATAACTCCTCAGAACAGTGATCTTTTTAGCTAAGATTATATTCAGTTATGAAAAGATGCACAAATTGATATCCCTCTTAAACTACTAGTAGGCTGATACCTTATTTTTAAAAATTTGTTGTAGTTTTAAACTAATCAATTACTTGTCTGTCAATTAACTTTAGTGCCTTTGCTGATACTAAAAGAAGGGGTATTGCTGTGTTTTATTGACCATATTGCCTACCCTTCAAATAACTAAAAAGCCAGAAGCATACTTTATCAGCACATTTTGTAAAAAATAACTAGGCAAAAATCACAGTCAATGAAATTCAGACTTCTGCCTTTACTTATAAATGCAGAGTGTAAGAACCTGGGTCTCGCATTCCGTTCAGTGAAGTGCAATGCTGACATTCAGCAACTTGTGCCATAAAATAATGATAAAAAATTAATCTAGCTTTGCCTGTAAGTGGGTAAAAAACTCTTTGGTTCACTTGCTCTATCTGAAATTTTGGCAGAAGGCAGATACCTAGGAGAGATGTCCATCCAGAACCTTAGCAGAAGCTTAGGCAACTGGCAGCACTTAGACCCTCTGTAAATTACTGTGCATCCTAAATCCTCAGTGGAGACGAGCAACACAGATGAAGGATGTTATGAGACAAGATCATATTTTCCTCATGTCTCACCAAATGACAAAATGACATTACAATAGACTTGTGTAAATAGAGCAGGTGACCTAGTATTATGTGGCACAACACTGGCAGTAACACACTTAATTCCAACACAGGTCATCCTGTTGGACTGCCACTGTATAAATGGCCAGTGGCTTGTTGTAAAAATCAAAAGAAAACTCCTGAAGAAAAGTTTGTTTCACTTTGTACTTGACTGTGATTTTTGCACCATTTGAATAATGAGCTGAAGAAGAATATCCACCAATTTTTGTCAGCCTTTTTCAAACCCATTCCTGACCTTTACAAATGACTGGATATTTGTCTGGAGGGTAGCTGAACTGAGTGGGCCATACAGATGCAAGTACTCTAAGCAGACAACACTTCAGAAAATAGGATCCACAGAAGGTGTTGCTAAGTGAACATATGTAAAAACATTTTTGTGCAGTACAGTTTGAAACCCCCTGCCTGGAAAGGAAATCAGAGAAAGAATCAGAATCATAGAATGGTTTGGATTGGAAGGGACCTTAAAGATCATCCAGTTCCAATCCCCCTGCCATGGCCAGGGACACCTCCCACTAAAATAGGTTGCTCAGAGCCCCATCCAACCTGTCCTTGAGCACTCCCAGGGAGGGGGCATCCACAACCTCTCTGGACAATCCGTTCCAGTGTCTCACCACCCTCACAGAGAAGAACTCCTTCCTAATTCCTCATCAAAATCTACACTCTTCCCACTTGAAGCCATTACCTCTCATCCTACCACTAAAAGCCCTTGTAAAAAATCCCTTCACAGCTTTCCCGTAGGCTCCCTTCAGATACCAGTAGGCCACAATAAGGTCTCCTTGGAGCCTTCTCTTCTACAGACTGAACAGCCCCAACTCTCAGCTTGTCCTCACAGGAGAGAGACTGCAGCCCTCTGATCATCTTCATGTTCCTCCCCTGGACCCAATCTACCAGGTCTATGTTCTTCTTGTGTTGGGTGCTCCAGAGCTAGACACAGTACTCCAGGTGAGGTCTCATGAGAGCAGAGGGGCAGAATCCCCTCACTGGACCTGCTGGCCACACTTCTTTTGATGAAGCCCAGGATACGGTTGGGGCTTTCTGGGCTGCACTCACACATCAATGGCTCATGTTGAGCTTTTCATCAACCAGCACCCCCAAGTCTTTCTCCTCAGGACTGCTCTCAATCCATACTCTGCCCAGCCTGTATTTGTGCTTGGGATTGCCCCGACCCAGGTGCAGGAACTTACACTTGGCCTTTTGAATTTCATTAGGTTCACATGGGCCTCCCTCTCAAGCCTGTCCAGGTCCCTCTGGATGGCATCCCTTCCCTGCAGCATGTTGACCTCACCACGCACCTTGGTGTCATTCCCAAACTTGCTGAGGGTTATGTTTAGTCCCGCTGTCCATGTCACCGACAAAGATGTTAAACAGCACCAGTCCCAGTACCAATCCCTGAGGAACTGAAGAAGAAATCTTAAGTGTTCCTATTACTGTCAATTAACTTTTGTAGTTCTTTACATCTACCTTGAAAGGAAAATTTTTTGGAGCTAGTTTTATTTTTTTTTGTGTGTATTACAGCTGAGAGCACTCACATTTATCTGTATGTGTCTATACACAAGGAACTTAAAACATTTCACAATTGTAGGGGTAAAAACATGCTATGTTTAGAAGGATAAAAAGTGTTAATAATCCACATCATGCAGTAGATGTTTCCTATTACACTCTACTTCCTGTTACTGCAATCTAAAAAATAAAAAGTCACTGAGATAATTAAATTATATAAAGAATGCATCAAGAACCGATATTAAAGAAAATGGGTTTTGACTACAGTCTGTATTTATGCAGAAGTAATGATGAGTAATACGATTCAGCTTTCATTTGTTTGAAGTCCGCAAGATAATGTGCATGCTCAGCAAAATAAAAATATACATCCAGGCAACAGACCACTATGTGAAAGTAATTTCACACTAAATGACATCATACAAACCTTGTTTCTTCACATTGGATGAACTTCTGGCTTGCCATTGCTTGCCTGGTCTCTCTATTTTTGTCAGTAGCAGCACAGGAAAGTAAGCAAAATAAAACCAAAAGTTTGATGTCATTCTAAAAGCAAAGAGAAGCACTAGGCAGTGCCTGCTGTAAACACAATGTTCATTCTGGCACAATGCAAAGAAACTGCAAAATCATTTCACTGAAATTTTAATGAACTTAAATGAGAACACTGCTGTTTAATGGACTTTATGCAGTGATCTGCAGCCCATCCATTCACATTACAACTTTTCATGGAGTTGGCTCGGTTTGGTAATTTTCATTATCACTTTCCATCTGTCCTCCTCTGTATGGTTGTATGGACACAGCTGATCAAAAATAGCCTCGTGCTTGACTTTGTTCCATGCCAGGGATTGAAATGCACTGAGCACCAGAGAGGGACCTCTGTGGTAGTGTGACATCATGATAAAGTAATTGTGTGGAAAGGCCTGACATGGTATTAGCTTTAGATATCTAAGCCTGGAAGTTCTAATCTCCAAGCGTTAAGAGTTATAGCCTTCCTATCACTGTTGTTACCCACACAAAGCCAAATGAATAATTTGGCTTCTGAATACTTTCAAAGGAAATCGGGTAAAGTAAGTACTATTGTTTTTCTTTATTACTGATGTAATTTTGGTCCTTGTTTGATCCTCGGACAAGTCTATATTACCTTTGTTTTGACTTGACACCTGGGACAACTTTTAGGGTTAGTGTCATGTAAAGAGATACCTGCACTTCTAGTGTTGAACTGCACCAGGGCAGGGTTTCAGATAATACAGATATATGTGATATGGATTAATAGCTACTTCTTGCAAACATCAAAATGTGTGTGTTTAATTCCTTGTTCTCAGTAGTAGTGTTTCATTTTTTAAAGTCAGGGCCTACTCTAAAAAAAAAAAGCAATGAAGTCCTGAGCAAGATTTGCAAGACAGTGGACAGTGAGCATGTTCCTATCATAAATACATCACCCCAGGTATAGGAATTTAGTGCCGCAGGACATGAAAAAAAGGAAGAGGAACACTTAACCAAAGGTGGAGTAGCAGAGGGATGCGCATCAATCCAAATGAAGAAAAGCAGTACATAAGAGCAAGGAGGGAGCTCACAGGTAGGAAGCAGTTATCAATGCATATGTGTGAAACTCTAAGCAAACAAACTGAAAAACTTCTTTCTGTTCCTATAGGATTACCTGATATAATCTCAAGCACAAAATAATTTGTTTCAAAAAGAGATCAGTTGTCAGCTCAAGGTACTCTGCAGTTAAGAGTTCCAAAACCAGGTTTCTGTCCTGCCATGCTTTACATTTTGAAGGCCCCAATACATCAAAGTACCTAGGCAGGTATTTTATTTAGTATCTGAATGGAAGGGATAGAAGAATGACTTTAAGTAGTTGGCTTAATCTGTGCTCTTCAAGAAAGGAAAGAGTTGAGAATCAAGTTTTCTGTAATTTGTTGTCAGAAAAATATGTAAAATATTCTGTATAAACATACTGTCAGTTCCTCTGAAAAGTCCCACCTGTAGAGAAAGATATATGTATCTATAAAAATTACATATGTATTTGTGTATATTGTTAGCATGCATATATATAAAGAAACTGCAGATAAATACAGAGTCTCAGTACACGAGGGGCAAAGACAGCATTGATATTGATATGTCGATGTCAGGATCTCAGCATCAATTGTTCTCCCAAACTGGATTGCATTCAACTCCCTCAAAAAGTCAGGAGAATCTTTTCTATTACTTGAGTCATAGGAACTGACTTGAAGAAATTAAACACTAATAGTCAGAATAAGAGATTAAACATGCACATTTTGATGTTGCAAGACATAGCTAGTAAATGATACCACATAAATATGTTACCTCAAACCCTGCTCAACTGTTAGATACAATGAGGCAGTATGGGACAGATAGTATTTCAGTGAAATGAGTTATCAAGAAGTTAAAACATCCTTTCTGTGGCTTTTATGATTGCTCTCAAGTGAGATAACCTTCCTCTGGTACATGTGTTCCAGCTATGTCACAAATGCCATTGAAGAGGGTGGGATAAAATCTGGACTCTTGCCTTTTTCTTATTTCCATCTTTCTAAAAATACCCTTCCATTAATAGCATAGTATTTCCCCAGACTGCCTGTCTGTTGAGATGGAAAACTTCAGTGCTAAAGTAGAGAGTTCTGATTAATACAAAAAAACCCCTGTCCACCCTTTTGACCTGATCAGTGTTATTGCACAAGTTTCTCAGGATGCCACATCTTTGGCACGCTTCCTTTTTGTTCAGTTGTTTGATACCCTGATCCCAAAAGGTGTAGGCTGTCTGACATATCGGACACTGCAGTTCCTGATTTCACCAGTGGTTTGTTGCCACAAAACTCATCATCTGAGCCCTAAAAACTGAGGATGTTTTAACCTGCTCTTTCCACATCTGTGCACACGCATGTGTTCTGTCCTGTCTCAGGGGAGTTATACCTCTAGCCCTGGACATTTCCTGCTGGGCTGAATTGGTACCTTTGAAAGGAACTCCTCTGCTCAGTGTTTAAAATGCTGCTTTAGATGGTGGGGAAGAAGTGGCTAATTGTCAGAATTGTCAGAAACCAAGTACATCAGAGCCATCAAAAGGAAGGGATGAGGACAATTAATGCAAACAGATGAAATATGCAAGAAAAAAAAATAGGAACGAGGATACAAATGATAAAAAAAGTAAAGAACAGCAGGAGAAAGAAAGGTTCAAACAACAGAAAAAGAAAGGTTCAAAATTTAGGCTTTGATGAAGAAAGAAAGAAAAGTTTGATGGATGAAAAAGATAAGGTAAAAGAGGAAGTTAGATAAAATGGGTAATAAATGAGGAAAAGCAAGAGAGAAAGAACAGTTCTAGGGAATACCTGGAAATACATAATTGTCATCTCTGTCATTCACAGGCATTTTCTCACTAAAAAAAGAATGGAAGAGATGGCAGAAGATGTCAACAATGTAAAACCTGCAAGACTAATTCATATCTAACATAACATTTCCTGGTATTTGGGAAATCCAAGTTAAAATCTATTTCTTGCTGACTTGGACCAGAAATTTGACTGCAGTTCCTTTACTGCCTGAGCTGTGTGAGCATGTCTGTACCACACAGTCCATGTTGCATCATGTCAAGATACTGGACTGAGCTCTGGATGGAGTAGTACCTGCATGGAAAGGGACACAGTCACACAACATAGTGTTGCATCCAAGCTAAGACTCCCTGCCTTTCAGCAGCATACTTGGCCTGTGTGGAATGCCAGCCAAACATAGGGAAAGTGTTTCCAATGTCCAGGGTAGCTTGTTCTGACATCCTTGTATGTTAGCACATTATGAAGTAGAGATGTAATTCTGGCTTTTACTGTTGAAGCTGTTTCATTTCCCAGAAAGTGCTCACAAAGCTACAGAGCCTGTGAGAATGACGGTTTAGATTTTGAGCCAGTGAATCCTTGCATACCAACAACAATCACAAATACTACAGCTTTTTCTGTATAAAAGTCTTCTTATCCAAATCAGTTTGCAGGACTGGAAACTGAAAAAAACCTCACAAGTTCCACTTTATGGAACCATTTTGAACAACTTCTAATACACCAGACAAATAGTTTAATAATTGAGAATTTTCATCATTAAATGACATTTTATTTTAAACTAAAATATTTTTTTAAATGCATGACAATAAAGCCTGATGTCTTAGCTACCCATACTTGTTCCTCTGAGAAAATAAATTCTCAAATACCCTAAATTCCACACTCTGGAGCAATTTAGGTCTCCTTAGAGATCACAGTTTGAACTACAAATGCATTAAGGGCTGCATCCTGCTGTAACTGAAATCCTTCCTAAGTCTACTTCTGCTTTTCAATCTGTGTAATTTTTCATTAGATCAAGAGTCACACATTTTTGTTGGCAGTAAAGCAATTCCAAATTGAACTGCCTTCTGCCTTCAATAGGAATTTTCCTAAAGTACAGAAATAAAAATGTAAAACTTTGCTGTGTTTCATTACTTTCATTCTTTTGAACATTGCTTCTCTGAAAGCTCTGTGTGAAATTATTAGAAGACAGGTTTTGAAATGCTTGTGAAAGTAGATGCATATATGGGACTCAAAGGGCCTTATTTAAAAAAGAAATTTGCCAGTTACCCAGATCTCTGGTTGGTTATGCCCATTCAAGGATACAGAATCCATCATTCGTATGATTATTTTTACTTCTGAACTTTTTTTTATACTAGATAGACTTGAAACTTTCAGGGTCATTTGCCCAGCATGTAGTTGAATGTCCTGTGCTATAGATTCCAATTAGCAAGACCATGTTCAATGGTCCTACACCACCAATGCTGTCTAACTGCTTTCCACTTGGCTTTATATGTTTCTTCTTTGTTGCAGCTGCAACCAGGTCTATCTACCCTTTGATAGAAAAATTTCAATTACCCCAGGGAGAAGCTTTTAGCTTTATTAAGCATTGAAGTCTACACATTTGTTCTTCTGTTGAAGAGCAGTTCAAAAGGAGAGTTTCTGAGGAAGTAATCTGATAAATTAGGATAAAGCTTGTGGACTTTCACTGCTAATGTTTTTACTGTAATCTGAGCCTAAGAATCTGCCACCTCCACCTACAGTTAAGCATTTCTTTAACACTTTTAGCCCCTGACAGATATTTCTTATACTTTACAAGTAAATGGCTCTTCAGGTTTTTTTGAGACTGCTCTGCTCTCAGCATAAAATTGATGTCACAGAAGGCTGGGTAGCTGTGCTCTAACCTTGACAGATAGTGACAGAAAACTGTTCCCATCTGGCAGCTTTGTATTGGCCTCTGAGTAAACTAATGATTTCCTTTTTAGATGATGGGTGTCAACTTGCCACCTCCTTGTTGCCAAGAGTAACCTTAGTTAACTGAGAAAAAGCAAGGACTGTATACAGCAGATCTCTGATCTGCCCTCACTTTGTTTTGATTGGCCTCTTAGGGGAGAGGGGTGCCCAAGTGACGTGGAAGAAAGCTATCAGTAACACTTGGGTAAGCCACATCTCTTTGTGGATAAAAAAAGAAGCTACGCTTCCTAAAGCTGTCAGTCTTGTCTTTTACTTCATTGATGGGTTCATTTACACAAATAAATAAGGCTGTCATTTATGCTTTTGCATGTTTGAAAATTCCACAAAAGTTTCCCTTTGCTGGTTTGAAATAGAATCTTCCATTATTGTCTCTATCTTGCAAATTAATTTATTACTGTATTTGAAGTCCTAAATGCCACTTGAGAGAGCTGAACATACAGTCTAACAATCCACCCATAAAGAGCAAACATGAGTTACACATTTAAAGAAGATAATCTTTTGCTTGTATGGAAATCCTGTCACTCTTGCTTTTCTGTTGTATATAATAAAGCCTTTCTTTCTGTTTCTAGAAAAGTTTTGGTTCTTCCTCATTCATCCCCGTTCTGTGTGGCAGAGGAAAATGGCACACTGAGTCTGTAAAAAGGGCACACACCAAAAAGTCTCTAATATCACCAAACCAGAAGAACATTAGGGTTCTCAAATGAACTGTTTTTTTTTTTTTTATGAATCCTCAAGAGAGAGCGAAGAGGAAACAAATAACCTTGGAGAGAGTTCTCCAAACCCACAAACCCCCAATTCCCTCTAAGTTTGAAGCTATAGCACAATTAAGTAAGAGTCACTATCAGTTTCAAACACAGGTAGTGGAATTTACATAAGCAAATCTCACCTGGCTAAATACTGCCCTATAAATATACATATTATAATCTGTTATTAACACAGAAGATCATATAGTCATAATACATCAAAATCTTACAACTGGGCATTTTGAATGAATTTTCACTCTTCATTCCTGTACATCCATCATCAGGCCAGTATGCCACCTACATCTCTCTTACAAGACACATCTTCTACTGTCCCTCTGAAAGAGGCATTTCACTTTATTTTTCCCCCCTTTGGCATTTCAACTAACAAAAATTACTCTCACTAAAACCAAGACAAAATTAAAAAAAAAGAAAATAAAATCCCCAAACTGTTCTCTTTTAGAAAAACACTATTTCATGGTGCAATAAGAATATTAAGACAAAGGAAAAATAAGATTACAGAAATTAATTCTACATCGAAGTCCACAGAAGGACTCCTGTTGATATCAAAGCTTTGGCTTCTCTTTGAATATGAGATTACACATCATACTTGACTTTCTATATACTCTTCTCTGCAGAGTAGATATATTACTGCTGTATGTCAGTGATTCTCCACAAAATTCAATCAATTTAAAAGCAAAGGATAACTTTTTTTTTTTTTTTTTTGTGCCACTGGGTTTGGAAAACCTGTAACCCAAGACCTGACACTGTAACCTTGGAGTTGAAACTGTAGTTAGAGCTCGTGTTTCCAGTGTTGTTGATGATGTTGTGCAATGATAATATTTCAGGACTTTACTTCCAGTCAGTTGAGACCTTTGCCTTTCAATTTTCAACTTGTATCATCTATCCAGCTTCATTCAATATGTTTGTATACATGTAATTACATGAATCTTAGTGAAAAATTCTGGTGACAGGACAAAAAAAAAGGAAAAATTGCTGTCTCACTCTGTCACCTAGTCAGGTCTGGAAAAATTAGCTGGAGTATAATGCAGTTAGAAGGCAGTAGGTAAGACTAAACATGATGAAAAGGTTAACTTGATCATGAAAAGCCCATATCTCTGCCTATCCCCTTATCAGAACAGAATTAGTATCATAAACCAAATACCCAATCTTACTTTGATACTCTCCATTTTCTGGATAGTCTGATAGTAGAGCCTGGTGACATTTTGGCATATAACTTTTTAAGAGATGACTTGATAAGTTCAGTCCTTTTGAAGCTTTATTGGGCTCAGATGCCAAGTCACTGCTCCAAAGTTCAAGGTATATGTTGCTGAATCAGTCATTGCTAATACTGATGTTTTTACAGCATTAAGAGAGAGAAAGTACTGAAGGAAAGACTTGCAGGTGCCAGATAGAGAGAAGTCTATATTAAGACTTATGCTGAATTGTTAATTTTTACTTGTCAGCAAAACCAAACTAAGAATCTGCATGCTCAGCCGAGAACTTTTGGTATGAAATGCTAAGATTTTTTTTCCTTCTAGGTCTGAACTCTTCAGTTCAGCACATACTCAAAATTCATTACTAAATAAGCAGAGAAGTTTTTGATGTTTACCTCACTGTAATATCTACTGAGTTTTCTGGGATTTGGAGTGACTCAGTGCTGCTTGTGTGCATCGAGAGGAGAGGGTTTCTTAAAATGCATTTAAACTCCACTAAGTGGGAACGATAATATTCATTAATGCTGAACCTAAGCTGTGAAGTTCAGCGCAACACAGACTGAAGAAGATCATCTCACTCAGGGCAGCTGTAGCTGGAGAAGGCCAACTTCATTCTCCAGATGTGAAAACACTACAGTCCATCACGATCCAGCAGACAGCTCTTAGGCTGGAATTGGTCCATGAAGTATTCCCACCATAACTCCAGCCTTTCCCCTGCCCTGCCCAGACCCTTTTGCCTACTTCCTCTTGCAACAGCCTTCTACAGATAGAGAAAGTTAGGTCTAGTAGCAGGGACTTTCAGGGGAAATGAAAGCCAGCTGATTGGCCAAGAGGAGAAGAGTATCAGGGCTCTTGCAGTGGAGGTGTTTCAAAACTGTTTAGGAGATGAGCAAGGTGCTGCTGCCTGTGGCAGTGTGTAGAGGCTGAAGGCTTCTTTGGCCAGTTTGACAGGGCAGGAGAACTCTGCCAGCTGAGGCAGTGAAGGTGGATTTGACTGCCGTGAGAAAGAGGGTCTTGGCTGCTTGCTGGGAGAGGGGACACAAGCTGCAGCTGTAGATGGAAGGATGGGGACAGGTTACAGGGCTTTGTAAAGCAGAGATCCAACTCGCAGCAACCATCACAGCACGTCTTCTCTGCATTATCACAAGACAGCAAAAAGCAGATGAAGAAGACTTCAAATGAGCAGAACAGCTTTGTCAGAAACTTTATGTTGATTGATATGCCAGATTTTTTGTTTCAGGACAGTGCTTTCACCCAGATGGTACTTTCTTTTCCTGGTACAATGATTTATAATTTTGAGTAACTTTTATTTCATGGAATTCTAATGAAAGATCCTGTCATAATCATCTATACTAGGGAACAGTTTAGATCACCTGCAGAGAAGTCCTCCTCACTACATAATCTCCACATGCTATTAAGCAAAGATCTTTTTTAGTCAAATATTATTTGGAGATTTTCCCTGCTTTTAGTGACCTTTCCAAGGCACTAACATTAGATAATGTCCATGAGAGGCAGATCAGGGTGCTGGTGAATCACTTCCTTTGGGAGTTATGGTTACCCAGTGCAGCCTACAGTGTGAGACTACTAATGGAGTAGGCTGTGTGTTGAAAATCACAGGAATAATCTACAAAGCATAAGGAAAAATAAAAAAAAAATTAAAAAAAGTGCTGGAGAACACTTCAGAAAAGCCAGGTTCTGCTGCAAGGGTTCTGTGACAATCTCAGCCAGTGCTTTTCAGCATCTTCAGTCATTGTCTCATTTCAGTAAATTAAGACACCTCTATTCTTGATCATTACAGCAGTGCACAAAGCAAGGAGTAATTTATGTCTCTCTGGCTAACGATGGTACCTCACAGGCTGAGAGGACCACTTCAGTGAAGTGGCGTTGTATCAGTGAGCTGGGTACTCATGCACGTGCAGAAAATGTTTGTGTCTTAATGCATTTTTTTGGTCTCCAAAGAAAACATACATTCTATAGCCTTCTTGTATCATTCCCTTCCTGCATTACTCCACTTCAAAATATTTTTTCTAGAACATGTCTTCAGTCCTTTCTCTGTACAACTAAACAGTAGGTCAGATAGTAGGTATGTATATTATTGTCTCGGGCACAGGAACTCCCCTCTAAGGAGATAATCTAAGTCATTGTAATAAAAAGGAAATAAGCAAAACTATGAACCCTGCTGCTTAGTCTCTTGCAGTATATAGCTGCTATTCAGCTGACATTAAATGGTGGGCAGAAAATAACACTACTACTATTACTATATAAATTAATATTACTATGGAGAAGGCAGCAGCAGTCCTTGCCCTCATCCCATCAAAAGCATTAGCTGGCACCAGCTGATGGGATATCTACTATCAAGAGTTGTCTAAGGCTTAAAAAAATCCATTCAAAGCAGAGAAGGAACAGAGAGATGTTACCCAGGTGAAGGATACCGCGCCCTTACTTTCGCTGTGCTTTTTCGTCCTACCAGTAGAACAGCTTTGTCTGTGAATCTGGCTACAGCATGGAGGGATTAAAAGAGAGAATGTGCACATACACATCTTGCAAAAGCAATGCCACAGTGTTTAATTCAGCAGGAATCTCATTGTAATAGGAAAAAAAATACTACCTCCATGGAATCACTATCTCCCTAGAACACACACACACAACACCTCTGCAGGTATTTGTACCTACAGGACAAGTGGCTAAGCTAGGCCTAATACTCTGAAAACTCTGACCTCACAGACATCACTGGCTTGCAACCATGAAGTTGCATAGGACCATCAAAGACATAAAGCTTGTAGCATGTTTCACAGTCCAAATGACATCTGGTATTCACCAGAAAATAGAAACCTCAGCACATCTAAATGCAGTGCTTCAGAGCACTCTGTGCAGCCCAGTGCATGAGCTTCTTTTTGGATTGTGAAGAAAGCCTGCAGTGACAAGCACAGTACCAGCACCACTGCTTGGCACTGGGACTACTTCATCTCTTCTCCCGAGATTCTAAAAGAACAGAGAATAGAAGAGTTGCATTAAAAAAAAAAAAATATCTTCAGTATTTGTTTTCCTTTATCTGCTTTTATCATTGCTTTTCCTTGTTGAGAGACATTCACAATATATTTAATTTAATTTTAAGATTTGATAATGCAGTTAGGCCTGTTCATTATAAACAAATGGAGTTTATCTGAGAAAAGTGCCAGAAAACTCACTAATACTTTTAAGTAGTCTGAAAAAAATAGTTGGAAAAGCTTACTTTGGAGAAAAGGCAGGTATTAGACACCACAGAGGAACTGAAAGGAGACCTTTGTATCTTTCTCAGAAAGTTTTGTTTAGGTGCTTTTTTTTTTTCTTCACTTCCCTATCAAAATGTTAACCAATTCTGAGTTATAGATTCAGCAGATTAAAATCTTCAGGGTTTATAATCAAAGAGCTCATAATGAATTATTTAGAATTTACAGTTAGTCTTTGGAGTTGATGATCTGATCATTTAATTCCACTACTATATTGTCAATAGCTAACAAACATCTATTTATATAACAATACATTTAATATTCATTCAGTAAGCCTTAACTTTCACGTCAGCTTAATACTGGTGATACCAGATCAATTTTAGTTCCCTGCTTTCTTTCTTTATTTTTTTTTTTCCTAGAGAGATTTAATAATTTTAAAAG
>JANHGN010000888.1:0-34367 GCA_024605025.1 Megaceryle maxima | reverse complement strand
CCTCTGTTTTTTTTTTTTTTTTTTTTTTTATTCCCCCCCCTTTTTTTTTTCCTTTCCACGTGAACTTTCCTTTCTCTGGCTCCGTACAAGCATGAAGGTCTTTTGTTTCCCAGGGAACTGGGTTGAAGTGGTGGGATTGGAGCGTGGGCTGCTGGCACAGGATGTGAGGAGCAGACAGGGGCTCACAGGAGCATTGCAGCCCCACTTGGCCTGGCTCTTTGTGTTGCACAAAGTAAAGAAGGGGCCATGGGGACAGCAGCAGTTCATTTCCCCAAACCCCTGTTTCCAGCAATGAGACTGGTGGAACCATGCCAGGCAGAGCCTTCCCCAGCTGGTCCCTATGTGCTGGTGATGGGGAGCTCCAGGCATCCTGTCCCAGACCCAGCTGTGGGCAGGAGAAGGGCCCAGGAGCCCTGCACTGATAGCAGTGACAAGGGACTTCTGTTTCTCTGAAGGGGTCTGGGAAATGTCCCCGACTGCCTGTCTGTCCCTGGCATACCACAGTGCTGGAGGCCATGGGTTGAAAGCAGGGCTCTGGCTCCCCGTGGGTACCCTGGCGAAAAGGGGAAGAGGCCCCCACACTCCCCTGCATAGCTCCAGGTGAGCAGTGCACCAGGGTTGAGTTTCATGCCCAACAGGGAGTTCACGCCCCTGTGTTAAGCTGTGGCTCGTGTGGGCTCCTGGAGGAAGCCCGCGCAGCATTCCCTGCAGCTCCTGCTTGTCACTCTATTAAATTTCCATTTTAACATGAAAACAGCTGGTTTCATGGTACCTCTAACTGTGTTATTTACACAGTCATGCACACAATCCCTGCTGAAAACCGCATTACTCACTGCAGCAGCAGACCTCTGGCTTGTAGGTACCAGGCGGGTGATTGAGAAACTGATGCCAGCCCCTGGGTTGGACCACCAGCGTTACACTTGCCTTGCCTGTGGCCACCCTGGCAGCTCGTGGTGAAACCTGGGTGATTCAAGAGGGGTCAACTCCTCTCAGAGTTCTCCCAGCTCAGCCTGAGGGCAAGATGAACCTGTCTCCATCCACACTAGCTTACATTTCCCTGTGAACCTGGCCCTCTGTATTGACACCAAGCCCTGAGGATGGGATGCTTCATGCACATCAAGGGACAGAGACAACTGTTGGCCGTGCTCAACAGTGCTTTGTTCACATCCTGAGAAGCAATGAAAATCCCCCTGCTTTGAAGCCTGAGGAGGCCTTTTTATTATCTCCAGGGCTCCCAGAAAAGGAAACTACAAGTGCTTTCCCATACCAGAATAAAAAGCTCTTCCGGCTGAGGCCACGGCAACTTGTTACACATGAGAGTGGTGAGTCAGTGCAGCGTGGGGCTGAGCTCAGTGTTTGCCCAGCCACTAGAAATCACTGGTTCTTGGGGGGTATGTAACTGGGATTTGGAAAAGCCTTGGTATGAGTCCTGCAGGTAAGTGCAGAGCAGAGCTGAACTGCACATGTGCCCTGGCTTCACATTTTAACAGCAGAAAGTTGTCTAGGAACAATAAAAATGATCCACTAACAGGAAAAGTACCTGGGAGATGAGAGACACTTAGCTCAGGTAGGAAGCCAACCTGTAATTTACAGTGACCATAAAGCAGCAGGCATGGGCTGAGCAGAGGCCTGCCTCCCCCATGCTGGCTGGGGAGCATGAGGAAGTTCAGGTCACGTAGCCCATGAGCATCCCCTGTTTGCACCCAATAGTGGGTAGCTGTAGGTGAGGGATGGGGTGCATGTTGGGATCCGCTGTGCTTGTGCATGTGGCATCAGTGCTCCTGGAGATGGAGGCTGCGGGGATGCCCATGGCTGTGCAGGGGGCCCTAGGGTTGCTCCCCATCCCTTCCCACCAGGCTGGGGCACAGCGGGTCCCTGGCACAGCCCCCAGCTTGGATGGGAAACTCCTAAGTGGTGAGGCTGGCCTAATTAGTCTGCTTAATCTTCCTCCATAAATCACTCCTCCCCATCCCCTGCAGACTATCGGCAGCATCTGAAGTCATTAGTTAATTTAAACCTGGGAGTTCACACTTTGGCTTATCAGGAGCCATCTCCATTCCCGCTAAGCGCTTGCTCCGTGCAAGTCTCTGGCTGCCAGATCCTATCTGCGCCCGCTTTGAAGCGGTGATGGGCTGTGAGCAGGCGAGGTTTGCTGCCTGCTTCCCTGCCTGCTGGCAGGTGGGAGGGGAGATGGAGATCCTGCTTCTTCCCCTCCCTGCGCTCCCCTTTTTTGAACTTCTCCTCTGACTCATGCATTTGATTTCATGTTTTCACCTTCGTTTTACAAATAGCAGTTTGCTCAAGCACTGGAAGGAGAAGGTGACTCTGATGCCGCTGCGTGTTCCTTGGCTGCAGGGGGAGATGCCGGGGTCCCCCAGAGCAGTCTGGCAATCAGGTGAGCAGGGTCTTGGGGAGGGAGGCTGGTGGGCACCCAGGCTGCCGTCGCACCCGATAGGGATGTGGGGAAAGCTGGGACTACTGCAGGGTGGCCATGGGGAGGTGAGGGCTTGGCCAGGAGTCCTACTAATGGCTTGCATTTTCCATCGGTTACGCAATCACCTCTCCATCCTTCACCTCCATGGGCCTCCAGCCCAGCATGAGCAGGACTTCCTGAGGCTCTGGGCTGAGGTGTCCCCTCCTGCATGGGAATCAAGGCTTCCTAAAGCGAGCAGTGTTGGCTTGGGGGCAATCCCAATGGTCTGGGTGCACACCCGTCCTGGATGCTGTGTGGGCCGTGCTGTGTGGGAAGGCAGCACTGAGCCCGAGGGTCTCTGTGGGGCTGGCACAGCAACATGAACGCTTGGCTCCTAGTACAAGGCAAGGAGCAGAAAAAGGGGACTTTGGCAGTAGGAAGGAGGTAGCTGGGCTGGGGATACCCAACAGGAGCAGGGTCCGGCATCTCACAGCTTTTTCATGCAGCACTGGGAGGTGGGGAATCATCCTGGCATTTCTATGCCACCTTACACCTGCAGGCAGGCAGCACCTAGGCTGGGAGATGCCTGACTGGGTGCCCCATCCCACAGCAGCACTTACTGGACAGCAGCCAGACACCCCGCCAGTACAGCATACATGGCCCCCGAGAGGGCTCTGGCTGCCAGAACAGGCATGACCCTCATGCATAGGGTGATGCCATAGACCTGGAGGGTACACATCCTCCCCTGCACCCCTAGGCTCTGCTCTCACTGCTCCCAGGAGGGTGAAAGATGGCTGCTCTCCCTAGGACCTGCCAGTCCAGGCTGCTTCCAGGGATGTTCTGTGTGTCTCTAGGGCACAGTGACTGACAGCCCAAAAGAACCAGTACAGACAGCTTTTTGGGGCTGCATTTTTGTCCAGTACACACAGATCAGGCCCCTTTAAAGTATCCTGGTTGCTCAGCAGGCAGTCCTATAGCCAGGGGTGGCTGCAGGAGGGGACACAGTGCCTATGCTCTCCAACTGGCTTTGTGGCTGTCCTCTTCCTCTCTCTCCCTCATTCAAAGGGGACTTGCGGCCATGTTTGGTTTTGTAGTCCAGGCTCTGGATTTATTGCTTCCAGGTCTCTGTGTGTGTGATCATTAAAGGAAAGACATTTGGGTGAGCCTGCTTTCCACTCCTCCAGACCCACTCTTGCAACCCAGAGAGGGTTTTTTGGAATCAGCATGATGCCTCCCTTCACCACATCTCACAGGCACCCAAACACCCAGCAGTGCTGCATGAGCCAGGGATACATCTGCATGGGGTGATGTCCTGTGAGACACGTCCCGAGGCCCCTGGTCAGATGCTAAACCTGAGCACTGCGTGATGGGTACAAGGTGGCTTTGGGCTGAGGGCAAGCAGAGGGCAGGTGCTGGTACTGCCCTGGACACTAATCACCATGCTGGAGCACAGCATATGGGGGGCACCAGTGACCAGCTGGGGCATCCTGACTGGCCATGCTTGAGTTGTCCCCTGTCCCCAGACTGATGCTCCCCTTCTGCTGTGACTGGAAGACATGAGCTCCTGATTAAAGGATATTTCAACCAGACAGAGGGGCTGCTGCAGCAGGAGGGGCTGGGGACAAGGCGCATGAGAGAGGAGAAGCCCATTTACACTGGAATGTAAATACAGCAGCGCACGATGCTCTGTGGGGCACATCACCCCCCTCCTGGCCCTGGGACCAGGGCAATAGCTGCCAGAAACAGCTCAGACCTCATCCGTGTCATGCGACAGCAGAGCCTGTGTCTGACCTGGGCACTGGGTAGAGGTGAGGAGAAGGAGGGTCAGCGTCTGTTCCAGCAGACCAGTCCCACCACTGCTGCTCCTCTTGTCCACAGTGAGGTACCACAACAAGTCCCACATCCAAGGGCAGAGGGATGGAGTCTCGGACATCCTTTAATAATCCTAAGAATCAAGAGCAGCATCTCTAGCTCCCCTGGATGTGCAGAACAACAGCTTGGAGATAAGAAGGGAACTTCCCATCAGGATTAACTTTGAAAACTAGTGACAACACTTCAAGTATCTATACTCATTTTAGAAGCTAGGTCTTTTATTAATAAAAGCTTTACTCTATGGCACTAGATTTCTCTATTAGAGCAACCTCTGGGGATCAAGAAGTAAGGTTTAAAGATGCAAATATTCTGTAAGATATCCAGATTTAAATGTATTTTCTTGTTTCCTTAGCCTGGAGTCCAAGGGTAAGTTTTACAGGAAATGAGGAAACATCCTCCAGAATGAGAACCCTTTTTAAAAGAAAAGAAAATAAAATAAACCCACCTTTTTTTTTCTTTTTTCTTTTTTTTTTTTTTTTTTTCATTAAAACCAGAGAATTTGGAAAATTCTTCTGCTCACCCAGGGCAGTGTGCAGGTCAGGTTCATCCACTTCTCTCCAGTTTGCAGAGCATCTCTGGCAGGTGCTGGGAGCAGCGGCACAGGGTGAACTCCAAACAGTCACCTCACTACGCAGAACAGAGGGAGTTCAGCAGACAGGTACATGGCAGATGACAAAAAGCCTCAAACAAGTCCTTGAAACATCCAGCTCAGGCTAGCAGCAAGCTCCTCTTCTGCCCCAAGGCTGGACCCCAGTACAAGGACCTGAGCTCAGACACAGGTGCTGGGAGAATTCACACCCCAAGGCAGGTTGGTTTGGGGAGTATTTTAATCTTCCACGTGGGTTGTTTTTTTCATTTTGAGGCAGGAGTAATAACTGCTAAAGATGCATATGGAATTTGAATGTGAATGATAAGAACAGCTGTGTATATCTATTATGAATGAACATAAACAGAAATGTATAAACTGAGATTTTGGGGCTTTTGGAAGAATTAGTGCCTTTGTTCCTGGATTTTTTTCCTATCAAAGTTTGAACCAAAGCCCATTAGCCTGGACTTTCCCGCAGCCGACCAAGCCAGGAGCTTCATTTCGCCCTGGCTCCGAGCCACACTGAATTCTCCTCAACAGCTCAGTGAGCCCTAATCCTAACAAATTTACCCAGAGAAGTGGGTCTCTTATTACACAGCCTCATTTGAATGCTTTCCAAGGTTAATTTCTGCTCCCTCTCTCTCTCCAAACACGCCTGCCCCTCCGGAGCTGGCTCCCCTCCTTCCTCAGCACCCCCCCCCCAGCTCACCATCAGCGCCAGCCCGGGGGGAGCAGCCCCCTTTACCACCACGATGGTTTTTAAACGAGAAAATAATGTGATGTGCGTCCCTGGGTCCGGCCTCTGCCCGGAGGGTTTCTTAATGCCGAGCGACTTCTTTTGCAAATTAATTGCAACTTTCGTCGGGCGAAAATAGCCCTGGAAACCCCTTCCCCACAGGCTCTTCCTCATGTGATAGTACTCGGTTCATAACCTAATTCCTGCGACTCTGTTTCTTCCTTCCCCTCCCCGGCATGCGGGTGACTGCCTGCGAGGGTACCGGCTACAGGACGACCCAGCGGCACGGAACCGCGCCGGGGCGAGGGAGCATCGCTGCCGCCTGGCCGAGCCGGCTCCGGCTCTCGCTTTGCAGCAGACTGCAGGAAAATCTCAGCGTGGGGAAACCGAAACCCGGCTCAGCGCGGGGAGCTGCTGCCACATCCGTTAGGGAAGGAACCAGCCATGCCTGGTGGACGGGTATCGCAGGGGAGCTGTGGTGGAGGGGCTGCCGGGTGGTAGGGGCTCGCAGCAGGGGATTAAAAGGGAGGGTTAGGTGGAAAAAAACTCCAGAGGAGACGGGAGCCCACCTCACCGGCCAACCCAGCTGGGGACGCTTTCTGTGGGCTTTAAGGTTCAAGAAACAGAGCCTTTCGCCAGCAGCCGTGCCCGGGGGGTTGCACTGGGTCGCTGCTGGTGTGGAACAGCAGTCTCGCAGCCGCAGGCCAGGGGTTTTCTGAACACCCTAAGGCATCTACCGATGGTGCCTGAGGTGGGTGCACTGCTCATCTCCCAGCTGCCAAGGCAGATGAGATTCACCCTGCTTGTTCTCCTTTCCTCGCGTCTTTCTTCTTTATACTCAGTTAATGCTTTTATGTTTGCTCACGCTGAGCATCACAGGTAGCACAGTATTATCCCATCACCCCACAGAATGCCCACCAAGAGGCAATGGGGCAGGGAGAGGCTTGGAGATGTGTCCTGTGCCATGACAGGGCGGCTGAGTGAGGCTGGAGCTCCAGTGGGACCACAGCACCAGGAGCAGTGCCTGGATCTTCCTGGTGGTGATGCCATGAAGATGTCTTCTCTGAAGTGGCTCTGCAGGTCATGTCTGCTGCCACATCCCACTGCCAGGTAACCTCCTGTTGCTGTCCTCCTGAAGCCTCACTGCCCGACCCTGCCCAGCAGACATCTCACCAAGCGATGCCTGCGTTTGATGATTTTGCTCCAGGCATACGAGCTGCACATATCAAAGCTGAGCCACATCTTATCTCCTGGCAGTGTTCCTGTCTGCTCCCAGCCTGGGAGTCCTGGCTTTGGGGTGTTCACAGTGATTCCTCCACACTGCTCTGCTGAAATCCACTGTATGGATTTGAAGTGCCAGTTTTGCGCAGGAGAGCACCGTGGTAGGTCTCTGGGGTGTGAGATGGAGGGTCCCCAGCACATGCTGGTCATTGCTCTACCTTAAGTAATGGCAATAATAAAAGTAAGGCAGCCCGGAGGGAGGGAGCAAAGTGAATCCTGATGAGATTGCATGAACGCATCAGCATGATCATTTCAAGGAAATTGTTTAAAACAGGAAAAGAAAGCGTCAAGTTTACATTTAAGGATGTGGGACACAGCAGCCAGGGCACAGTCCCACAAGGCCACAGAGGTGGCCTGTGCCCCCTTCCCCATTGAAGCCCCATGAGCTGCTCCTGCCCTGTTGCACTGAGGAAGGTCCAGAGCAAGCCCTGGCTACAGAGAGGATGGGAAATGGGCCCAAAGGATGGAGGGAGAAGCTGCTCAGTGCAGTACAGTGACTGGCATCTTGTCACCAGCTTTACTGCAACTGAGTGTGGTGCCTGGTGTGAAGGGGCAGGACGTTTGCTTTTAGGGATGGACAAAATTTACCAAGAGTTGCAGTGGCAAACATTGAAAGGGGAAGTTTTAGAAGGGAAACAAAATGTTAATATCTCAAGGTTTAAGGTGATTCTCAATTCCAAGACAGGAAAGTAATTAGTGCTGTAGATGGAGAAATAACCAGCATTAAATGGAAGAAGGATGAGGTCAAGTTGAAGGGGCCACGAGGAGGAGGATGGGCAAGAGCTCTCAGGGAGAGAGTGGGGGCCAAGCCTGAAGCCCCCCCAAGATCCCTCCAGTACACCAAGCCCCAGCAGCACCCGCCTTGCCAGGGGGATGTGCCTGAAATACCTCAGCCCTCCTTGCTCTGGCTCCTGCTGGCAATGGGCCAGAAGAAAGGCTCCCCAAGCACGGCAGGGACCCGTCCAACCCCGCACAGCTCCAATTATCCCTGGCTGGAGACTTTCCAGGAATCCCATCCCCTCTCTCTCTCCTGACCCTGCATCCCCCTGCCTCCTCCCCTCAAAGCAATTTGACTTTTATAGTAATAACTTCTGAACCCTGAATTGGTGGTGTGCCAAGGAAAGCAACAGAAAACAATGTGATGGGCCTCGGCAGGCGCGGAAACTCCAGCGACCGAGACCAGCCCTAAAATAACTTTTGAGCGATTGTTATTTATTCTGGGAGAAAGTTCGTTCATTCACAATTTAGAGGGGAGATAAATCAGGGCGGGCTTGGGCTGCCTGCCCCTGCTCTGAGGCAGCACGTCACAGCTATAAATGCAGGGTGCAGCCAGCTCCCCACAGTCCTCATGCACGTGTGCAACCCTGTGCCCTGCTGGAAAAGCCACAATGATTTTTATTTTTTTTAAGGGTATTTGGGTTTGGGTGGAGGAGTCTGGCTTGAGGCTGGGGGTTTGTGTGCGCTGCTGGGTGCAGGGGGCTGCAGGCCACGTGAGTCTGCACCTGCACGTGTCTTGGCTTCCCCTGGCACACTGTTCAGTGTGACCACTGTGCCACATGCTGCCGGCTTGCATGCCTGCCCCTGGCTTCAGCACACTTGAGCTGCCAGTGTCTGATGGGCAGCAGGTGGTGCAGGCAAGCACCGGGCAGGGAACACAGGCAGCATCCCTCTGCAGGTCCTGGTGAGCATCGGCATGCGTAGGGCACTGGCCCACATCAACTGGGCAAGCGACAGATTGTGCAACCTCAGTAACACGGTGCTGTTTCCACAGCTCTGAGCTGCTGCGGCTTCCCTGCAGTTCACCAGGGCTGTGCCAGAGCTCCTGGCTCTGCTGGAGGAGTCGGGCAGGCAGGGCAACTGTGGCCACTTTCTGCGTGAGGGAAAATGCTCTCAGGAGGAGGCAGGCAGGCAGCCAGCAAGCAAGGCAGCCCCCGGCACTGCTGTGCGTCTGCTCATGCAGATGTGTTTTATGGTACCTGTCACCACAGTCTGGGCACCAGTCAGGATTTGAAGTGCAGTGGTGGCTCTGACAGCCTGGGCTCAGCTGACTGCATGACCTGCAAGGTGGGCAGTGGGGGGCCCTTGTTGAGTTTGGAGAGTAAATGCTGGGGAAACGCTGCTGTCTGAGGACTGGGACATGCTGTCCCTGCCTGCTGGGTGGCAGCGTTGCCAGAGACCTCACAGCACAGCTCTGCAGGCAGATGGGTGGGACAGAGATGGACAGTGACCAGACTGGGGATGATGGGCATTGCCTGCTTTGTGTGCAGATCATCTCTGGGAAGGATGCGCATTCATGACCACCTGCCCACGGGCATCTCTGGAGCAAGGATCGCTCCTGTTCCACCATGGCACTGGGTGGCTCAGGCACGATGCCGCAGTGTCAAGGGGCAGCATTGCCATCGTCACCCAGCCTGCACACTGGCTTTTGGAGGGTGCACTGCTCTGGAGTGGGAAACCCCTGCAATGATCCATCCCTGCATGAGGACAGCAGAACTTGCCTGGGCCACCACCCACCTCCTGGTTCCTGCAGCCTGCAGGGATATTCCAAGTGTCACAGTTTTGCTTTTGGGTTTGTCTCTGACATGTGGACATGATGAAACCAGAGCCCCAGAGCTGCAAAAGAGACCAAGCCTAGTGCTGCCAAGGGTGTGAGTAGGTCCTGTTCTTCTGAGCAAGGAGAGCACCAGTTTCTATTTAGCAACACAAACAGCTTGGTACTGGATAAACTGTTGTGCAGCCACCCTTGCGGCATAGACTGTGGGGAGAGCAGGATTCCATCTGGGTCAGACATAGGGCAGAAGCAACCCTCCGGTCAGCACACACAGCTTCCTTCATGGCACAGTGCCCATGATGGTGATACTGGCCCTGCCAGGCCACATCCCTCATCCTGCCAGGCAGGAAAGTCTTCAGCCCTGCAGACCTCCTCACCTCTCCATGTCCCCTGCCCTCTGCCCTGCCACCACTACAGGCAGCCCCGTGCTTGCCATATGACTTCCAGCCTCACTGCCCTTCGGGCTCTCTGAGCAGCTCATGATCTTGGCAGGCAGCTTGAGGTCTTACCAGCCATTATTACAATTATTATTTTTGTTTTCCCAGCTTGGAAGGGCTCTCCTCTCACCTCGCTCCTGGCTGGCCCCGAGCCAGGTGAGACTAAGCACAGAGAGAGGGCAGCAGGAAGCATCCTGCACTGCCAGGGCAGGAGACCATAGGGAGACACAAGAGATGGGGCAGTGGGGAGAGGAGATCCTGTCACTCCTCCTAAAGGTCCAGATAGGACATCAACACCCACTTGGTTAATTCATTAGCTTTGATTAGCAACTCTGAAGCTTAGATCAGTTAATGGGCTGCCTCCCACTGGTAAATCTCCAAGAGAAGTTCAGTGAAGTTATGTGCACCAGCAATGGTGAGGGGAAGATGGGGATGACAGCATTTGGATTAGGAAGCTGTTAAATGAAGAAGCCAAAATGAGCCAGAGCAGGGATGATGCAGGATGGCCACAGTGCTAGAACACGGAGCAGAGCACTGTGACATTGCTGCACCTAGCTGGACAGGGCTGGGGGCTGGGCCAGCCCAGGGGCACCAGCCCAGGCTGGCCTTTGGTATGGTGTTTGCCATCCATGTGCCTTGCAGATCCTTTCACCACCACCACCTTCTCCCTATGTGGGCTGTATCTTCTCCAAGGGGAGATTCTTCCATGGCCTGGGTTTGGTCATTGATTAAATTATCTGAGAAGTAACTTGTTTCTGACAATGTGATGTAGTGACCTTCAGTGTTTCCATTAGAATATACATGTATGTATTTGTTTTCTGCGGTTATGAATGTAATTCCACAATCCACTTAGGAGCCGGTAATTTTCTGGCTGAGGTGGGAAGTTGCTGACATCTTGTGATACATGACAAGATTGATTGTATTTGCTTACCCTTTAACCTAATAAAGAAAAATAATGTTCCTCAGTCTGGCTAATTCTCTATAAACTTGGGCATTGCTTTAAATCAGCTGGAAGCGCAGGCACTGAACCATACCATTGCTGGAGCAAAAGTTCCTCTCCCCAGGTCCTCTTCAGCTCCCACTCAAGGGGGACCTACATGGAAGCATCATCCCCAGGAGCACCCAGAATGGTCCCATCTGGGACCATGGGAATCAGTGTGGTCACAGCGGGGAGGTGGCCCCGGCACCCGGTGTGTCCTGCTGACTGGGAAAGCCTTAGCCAATTTGCTGCTAATCATATTATCACCAGCACATCTGAGCAACTGCTGGGGCAGCAGCAGGCCAAAGCAAACACGGCCCAGTGCCCCGAGGACAGGGAGCACAGCAGAGGCAGCTGCGCCTGCTCTCAGGTTTCCAGGTCACCCTTCTTCCACCAAAGCAGTAACAGTTGGCCTCTGGGAAGAAGGAGGTTCTGCAGGGCCAACCGTGGCTAGCGCTGTGGTGGAGAGGAGTAGTTCTGTGGCAGTGAGGAAGGGAGCTGCCCTGGCCAAAAGCTGGGCTGATGCTCTGACACCAGTGCCTGGGTGACCTTGGGCATACTGCACAGTGCCTGGCAAAATGTCTGCCCTTCTTCACTGGGAGATGGGGTGCAAGAGGTGAAGGAGTGGGCTGGGCAGTGGGATGCATGCCACGGGGGAGAGCAGGCACTGCAGAGAGGGGCTCTGCCATCCCACAGCACCAGTTCCTCCATCCTCCCTTCCCAGAGACAGCCCTCTCCAGGGGGAAAGGATTAGGCAGAGCAAGCAATGTCACTACAACATGGTTCCCCTCAATTACTCTCCTGCCCTCAGGGGAAACATTGTGCATGAGTTGTTCTTACTCAGTTACAGAGCCCTGCGCCTGGCTCAGCTCTCAGACCTTCTCCAGAGCACAACACAGAGCAAACAGGGTGAGACCTGTCTTCAGGGCAATGCCACCAGGGCATCACATTGCCCCAGGGTGATGGCCCATGCCCACAGCAGCATGCCCATGACCTAGGTGTGCAGAGGCAATGGGGTTTGAGCCTGGGGAAGAGTTTTGCTCACTGGACACCAGGCAGCCTCCCCAAGG
The DNA here is from genome assembly GCA_024605025.1 of Megaceryle maxima. Lineage (NCBI taxonomy): Eukaryota > Metazoa > Chordata > Aves > Coraciiformes > Cerylidae > Megaceryle > Megaceryle maxima. Next base: position 22,442 of record JANHGN010000888.1, on the reverse strand, counting down.
CTGGGCTGCAGTAGAAGGACTGTCAGGGGGCTGCTCACCGCCTGGCTTGGTGGTTTGCCCGATGGCTGCCACCCAGCTGGGAATTGCCTTTGCCTTTGCCAGTGTGCTTAAAAATAACCCCCTAGCTTGTCAAGGTTATAAACGGGAGAGAACAAATTGCTTTCTGAGTTGATTAAACTGCTCAGCGTGGCTGCGCACACGGCACTTACCGTACGGCTGGGACGAGCCAGAGTCTGGCACGTTAATTTGCACTCGGCAGTTCCTGTGCTAATAAGGCCTTGATGAGCTGCCTCCTCTTACCCTCAACACCAACCTCTCCAAGCAATGCTTGGCTGGGCCCTGAGGCCTTCGGGGCATTTTTTTTTTTTTTTTTTTTTTTTTTCCCCACAAATGGCACTTTTTTGCCTTTCCATTGCTTTTGAGCAATGCCATGTCCAGAGCTGCCCTGGAGCCGCTGGACCAAATCTCCAAAGGATTTCACTGTGTCCCCGATTCAGGGCAACCAGGGGAGGACAGGCAGCAGCACACCCCAAAATTCAGCTGCAGGGAGGCCACAGATTGCTACCAGAGACTCTTCCCCATGCTGGTGCAACAGCCATCCTCACCACCACGCTGTGCTGCACCACTCAGCATCACCCCACGACACTGCAGCCATGACAGGGTCTCCGTGCTTAAAAGGGGTTTCCAAATATAACCAGCCCCTCTCCTCCCCCGCTCTCCCCCTCCAACTTTCTGGGAAAATCCCTTTCTGCTAAAATTATCCAGATGTGCTTTACAGCTTGAGGGGAGTTTGTGGGAAAAATACGAGGTTCGCTGGATGAGACGTTTCCTGAAGCATGGGGCTGGGAGCTGGTTCTACTTTGGAGAAGACCCACACTGCTCACGCGCCCACCGCTGCCAGAGCTTGGCGTAGTTAGGCCAGATCAGTTTTATCTCTTAATGAGAACTAGTGAATGGGGGGGGGGTGTTGGGGTGTTTTGTTTGTTTAGTTTTTTTTTTAATTCATACTGTGTGTTGGGAAAAGGAGGGAAAAGATTTACTAAGACTGGTGTTTCCTAGCGCTCCAGCTCTGGATGCTGTATGTGCCTTTCATGGGTTATGTAGAGTTTATCAGCACTGCTTGTTCCCACCAACACCCCACACTCCAAAGGGCATCCCAAGGAGCTGGTGCTACTGTCCCAAACAGGGACCAAATCTGGGGCCGAGCAGTGCAAAGCACCTGGTTTTCCTCCAGAAGAGGGGCCCAAAGGATTGAGCCAATCTGGGGGCTGCTCACCCTGGGCAGCCTCCAACAGATGAGTGAATTTTCAGTGATAATGAACCAGCAGTAGGTGCAGACTTCTGGGTAGGGGCTTCACATAAATTGTAGCAATTTGCTGGCTCTGCCACTCTAAATATTGTCTAATTATACCAAGGGTAGCATCTGATATCGATTTGTTACAGTATTTGTGTACAGAGCACTAGACATTTTGAGGATGGGCTTAAGAGCAGCCTTCAGATCTTTGCCCTTGCAATCCACTGCAAGTCACAAAAACTGTGTTTGGCCATCTGGTTACCTGCCTACGCTGGAAAATTGGTTATTTTGAAGTCCTAAATACTATTATTTTTATCTGCAATCATTTTACAGATCCAAAATTAGAGGCTGCGTTGAGGCATCTTTGGGAAAAAAAAAAAAAAAAAAAAAAAAAAGGAAAAAGAAAAAAGAAAAAAGGAAATATTGCCCCCCTTTGCTCCTGGCTGCCCTTTTCAGTCTCTGAGCTGTAAAATAAGATTGACAGCAACTTGGAGACACTGGCAGCAAAGTGCAGCCTGGGTCACAAGCCTGCGAAGTACTCTGGGGAGGAGGATGCCTGCGAACCAGGCTGAGGAGTAGCCAGTATGGACTGAGACGTGCAATGTCAGGTGTTTAACCAGCCTACTGGAGCTCTTTGAGGATATTACTGCTTTGCTAGATAAGACAAATTCAAGGGATGTGCTATACTTAGAGTTTCAAAACACACTTGGCATCAGTGTAGATCAAAGCCGAATGGTGCAGGCAGCATCCCGGAATAGAAGGTGAAAGAGAGAAAAGATTTGGAATTTACTGGGAGAAAAAAAAAAAAAAAAATTCACTGAAACCAACAGCACGAGGCTGCTGAGCTAAAAATAGCAAAGAAGGTATTAGCAGTGGATCCGCATGCAGGCTGACACTCAGCTCCGCTCCTCCGGCTTGTGAGAAACCTCCCACCCAAGCTAGGAGATGTGCAAGGAAACCACAGCTGGTCCTGAGAGTCTCTGCTGCCCCAGCCTGGCTCCCAGATGAAACCAGTGGGGACCAGGAGGGTTTGGGCAACCCCCAACAGGGCGTGTTCTGTGTCAGTCTGTTGCTCTGGGCAGCCTGTCCTGTCCCCACCATGTCAGTTTGTCCATGTCCCTTAGGCAGCCATTTTCAATCCCATAAACTGGACCAGCACTGCTTTGTCAGCTCCTAAACCAGTGGCCAGGCACAGCCAGGGGAGTTTTACACAGCCCCACTCTCCCTGGGGAGATGGTGCTGCCACTACCACAGGAGGGCTGGGGCACGCAAGCCTTCCCTGCACCAGCACCCTATTCCACTCTGCTTACAGCCCCCAAGGGTTTGGAGACCCAAGAGGCCATGTGCCAGATGCTTCCTCAGCCCTTCCTCCTCCTCTCTGCAGCCTGGTGCTCATGGCAGTGGTGACAAACCTGCCCCTTGGCACCCAGGCTAGCTAGCACCTCTCCCTAAGACAGGGAATACCAGGGAGGGCAAGGTCCCCACATGCCTATGTGGTACCCCTGGTCTGTGCTTTAGGACAAGTTTTCTTTGGGATGCCCAGGCAGCAGGGAGGAAGCACAGCCTCCAAATGTGCTCTCAGAGCACGCAGGCTGTACTGCAAACCAGTAGCAGATCTGGGGGTGCTGGGGGCACAGCTCTAAAGCATCAGCAACTGGGTGACAGGGTTCAGGTGTCAGGGAAAGCTCCACAAGGGACACCTGTGAGTGATGGAGAGGCAGGGCTCCTATAAACAGCTAACATGCCCTCAGTTGTGTGATGGGCTGTTGCCTTGTAGAGTAGCAAGGCTTGAGATGGGGGTGAAGCAAGGACTTGTCTTCTTACTTGTCTCTCCTGTCCCTCTTCTGCTTGTGGGTTCAAAGGTTGAAAGGTTTCCTGATCTCTACAGGGAAGGAGTGTTTCTGAAGCACCTCAAGCCATGGAGCTCTCCTCTAGGTTAGTGCAATCAAGGTAATTGCAGCCCTGTGAGGGGTGGGGGGCAGGCAGCTTGGCTCTGCTACCCAGGGCACCTGAGCTCCTGCTGTGCTGCTGGGGATGAACCTGCTGGAGGAGGGGGGCTAGTGCCACATTCCCAGTGGATCCTGGCAGATCCTGTGGTGTCTGGGAAAGGGCTGGATCCTGTAACCTGCAGGGATGTAAGCATCTCTCCAAAAACAACTGGATCCCAAGGTGATAGCATGTGCTACCTAGCTGGATGTTCCCAAGGATGAGCATCCTGGGGTACCGCTGAGCCTGTCTGTATCCCAGAGGTGACAGCTTGCCCTGCCACATGCTTGATACCAGGGGCTGCAGCCCAGAAGCATGTTCCCTGGGCTGTGTGCTGGGGTGCCTGTCAGGAGCCAGCCCGTCTGGCCCCACCATGTGCCGCCGTGTTTCCCCTCAGCCATGCCAGGCCCCTGCTAGCTGAGCTTGAGGCGAGGCATTAACACTGGTATCTCTGTTAATATTGCTATAAAGCAATAAAGGTAACTTGATTGCGGAAAGGCAGGGAGACCAGTGGGTTTGGAGCCATTCCACAGCACTGCTATTAGAGACCTTGAAATGAGAGTTATTAAATTACTGCCAGGTACTGCAGGCTTTTCCTAACAGGGAGACCAGCTTGGCTCAGAAACTTAAGCTATGGCCTGTTCAGGTTAACTAAAATGGAGTTGAACATCTTTCAGGGACTTGCTTCTCATTTCTGATGGCTACCCCCTCATCTCCAGGGCTCAGACATGACCCTGCCATGGGCACCTGTGAGACATCGCCCCACAGGGACGATGAAGGTGCCTCGGGCAGGGATGGTAGGCCAGCGGTTTGATGTCCCATAGGATGGTGGCCTGAGTTTCACTCGCAGTCCCCAGGTGCCTTTGTGCTGTCTGTTCTGGGATGCTGTTCCCAGAGATGTGGAGCGTAGGAGGGGGGCTTGGGCCAGGGCTGGAATCTCTAACTCTTCCCTTGGAGTCCAGCGTGGGCAGCAGTCAGAGGCACTTTGATGGCTGCTGTTATACTTTTGCCTGTTGCCCCTGGTGCCTTTGTAGGGAAACCAGTGCTGAGAAGAGCACAGCACAGCAAAGAGTGGTTGGGGTCAGGCAGGTAAATGAGGTCCTTGCCACCCCTCATCCCACCCTTCCTACTGTGTTGCTCTTGGCATCTGTGGTCAGGCCTGCTCTAGCTGCTGCACAACTGGCAGTTAAGCATTCACATGGTTTCTCATCCTGGAGAGCAGCAAACCCAGCATGGCTGGGGAGGGTGAGGGGGGCTGGCTATGGAGGGGATTGCCCCATCCAGGCAGGGAGCAGTTTTCTTTTCCTCCATGCTTTACTGTCTCCACTGCTGCTCTGACTCCCACCTCAGCCTCTGTGGGGATTTTCCTGCTCCCTCAGCCCGTGATGGAAAGCTTTCAGCAGCCCCCTCCCCTCGCCCTGGAGCAGATCACCTGCAGAGTGTCCTTTGCAGGGCTGGGTGTGCAGGCAGGTGGCTGTCCTGCCTTGTCCCCTCTTGGCTGGGAATGACAAGCAAAGGGGCCGGGGGGCTTAGGGCTGCACTGACCCTCCCTCCACCCTGACTGGCTTTGATCCCCTGGCTGCTGGGGAGGGAGAAGATGATTTACCTGGCAGCTCAGGTCATGCTCCCCCAACATGGCTCACTCCTGCTCCATCTGACCTACAAGCAGCAGGACCAAGGCCTCCACCACTCCCGAGTGGGGCTGAGCTGGGTCCCCTCTGGCTTGCCCTGATGTTCCTGGGGAAATGAAAAACATCCAGGGATGTGCCATGCCAGGAGTGTGCATCCCACTGCCCATCAATCACCCCAAGGGGAGGGCTACATGGTGACCCCTGGTTTGGGCTGCTGTGGTGGGGAGAAGTCCTATACCCATCCCTTCCTTGAAAACAGCTTTAGGAGGGCATGGAAGACACCCAGCACTGTGATTCTGCCACCTGGAAATATGGGGCTGGGTGGAAGTGAGTGCCTGGATTTGGGACCAACACCCCTGGGAGGGATGGGGCCTGTTGCCCAGCCTCTGGCAGTGCTCCCAGGGCCATGGGTGGTGGATGAAGTAGGGTGCTGTGGCTGCTTGCTAGCACCCAGCACCCCAGAGCGCCCTCCACTCGCCTGCCCTGGCTGGGTTTTCAGGCTGGGCTGGCAGAGGTGTTGGTAAATGCCGTTCACAGCTCCACTAGTGACTCAACTCCCCAAAATGCTTTTTAGACTTATTTTCCCAGAGAGAGTTTAATGGGGTTTGTCGTGCCAAAACCCTAAGCTATGCCTCACTTTCATCCCCTAATGCAAGCCATATATCAAGAGACACTAACGGAGCAGGGAGGGTTTCTGACAAGGGGATCCTGGGAACAATCAGCCAATACCCCCCCTTCCTCAGCCTGGGCCCCTCCTGTTTTGTGCATTCCTGGTAATGTAAATAGAGAGGCAGTGCTCGCGGCCCTCCTCGGACCCGAGGAGACTGTCTGGGGATGGCGCCAGCAGCTCTGCCGACAGTCTGCTCTTGGGGGCTTCAGCTGGTACCGTTTGAAGTGTCTTGAGTATCAGTGTTGGTGTTGTGTCCCTGGAGAGAGCATCCCCAGGGTGTTTTGGAAAGTGAGGGCTCCAGCTTAGCCTAAATTGTCCCTTTTCTCCCCTGAAAAGCTGCTCCTTCTGTCTCTCCTGCCAAAAGAGCCTTCCTCCTAGCAAGCCGTGAGGTAAAGGTGGAGGGTGAAGCCCTGACCCAAATACCACCCTGAGGGGCTTTGGGGCCCTGGGCACCTTTGGGTACCAGCTACTGGGTCTGTCTCCTTCCTTGAGCATGCCACCAGCCCCTGGCTCTCATGTGGGGAAAGATGCAGCTTCCTTGCCTCAGTGAGGTGGGGATGGCCACTGCAGCACATCAGGGCTCTCAGTGCCTGATTAGGGCAGCAATAGGTGCTGGGGAGCATGCAAGGATTAAGTACTGATGCACTATTTCCAGGGATGGCCTGGAAAAGGGGAATTGTGGGTGGGTGCCCTTTTTGTGATGCTCTTGAAGGCACTGGGAAAATGGGAAGACTAAATTTTCTTAATTTAAGCACCCGTGCATTTGCTTGTTGTATGTTTTAGCAATATGGGTTTCATCTCTCCTGGAGGATGCTGGCTGCGCATGGCACAATGTCACCTTGGAGGGGATCTGCAAGCCAGCCTGGGCATGCAGTTTTGTCCCCATGTGCTTTGCTCACCATCCTGGGAGAAACTTAAAGCCACCCCAGGCAAGGCCAGGGACCCCAAAGCAGGCACACCTCACCCTACTAATGGGGGAGGGAGGGGGGCAAAATAAAAAAAATTCAAGCCCAAAATCCATCCCTGGGAAAGTTTCCAAAACAAATCCCAAGTCTTGGCTCACCACACAGAAATGGGAAATCTCCTGGATATTTTCCTTCAGCTTGTCTGGATGAGGATCCCTAGCAGTGTTGCAGCCAATGCAAGGGATACAGGAACCAAGGTGCCACCAGTGCCAGTCTGTGACTCCCTAGACCACTGCAGGAAGAGCAGATACAACTGGGAACATCTGGGTGCAGAGGAGGAGGTGCTGGCAGAAGGGATGATGAGGTGGCTCTATCTGCTGGGAGCAGGGTGAATGCTAGCTATGGTGTCTTCTGAGAAGTCCTGGGCCAATGGGAGAAATCCCCAAGCGAAACACCCTGAGGCAAGCACCCTGAGACAGGCCATGGGGCCAAGGGCATGGATGACCAGGAGCAGCATCTGGGACTGTGTGTGCCTGGGAGAGGGTCCAAGGAGAGAAGGAGCTGGTATGATGGCAGACAAGTGAGGAGGAGAGACCCCAGAGAGGATGGGGACTGCTTGAGGCAACCTTTCTGGTCCCCATCCCACCAGGCAGTAGAATGGGGTTTCTCCCTCCCTTCTCTTTCCCACATAGCCCCAACGAGGCTGCAAGCAAGGTCAGGAGGTGGGCAACCCTGGAATCAGGAAAAGGCTGTCCTACTTGTGGTGTTAGCTCCACCCCTGTCTCTGTGGGGCATCAATAATTCAACCAAGGGCCAGGGAGAGGAGGAGGACTGTGATGTCCCTCATGCAGTAATTGTATAAGAAACATAGGAAACCTTGTTTGTGGCTGCAAAGTGCTCATGGGATGGGGAACAACACCGTACTCATGGCTGAACAAAAGGCACTGCAAGAAAATGCCACCCCAGCCCTGTGGCAGCGAGGGATGTTTCCAAGGGAGTGGGGAGACCTTGCCCCTGCAGGACTCTTCCCCAGGGACCAGCCAGAACACCACTGAGGGCCATCACTCTGGCTGCCCATGGCCCTTTCAGTCTCCCATATAGCCAGAGGGGGTCCTGTGATGGGGCCAGTGATGCTGGGTGGCCCTGGGGGACCCCAGGTAGTAAGTGGGGTCTGAGGGCATCTGCAAGGGTTTTATTTGCTGGGACCAGCCCTCCACGACGCTGGGGTTTATGAGGCAGCCAATGTGGCTGCTTCCTTGCGGACTGCAGCAATAAAGCTTGCCAGAGGGTCAGAGGTGATACCGACTGCTCTTAAGTGGTCAAAACCGGTGGTCTGGGATGCAAACTGAACTTCTTGAGCCATAATCAGAACCAGAGGGGTTGAATTCCAATGGCTAAATACTCAGGACTTAGCCTAAACATCTTTCCTGTCTTGCTCAGTCTGTCCCAAACAGGATCCCACAGCATGTGGTTGTTTGGGCGAGGTCAGGCTGCTGGCATGCTGATGTTTGTTCACCACATCTCCCTGCTGCCTCAAGAGCAGTCATCGCCAGGGCCACCGAGTTTCCTCCATCTCGGTGTGATGTTGTACTGAGTAAATACCTCTGCAGCGCTTGGGAAATTCAGAGAGCCCTGCAAATGGATGCAGAGTTAAGCAGTTGCTGGTTTCAGGGCTCTCCAAAGCACCAGGGTGAGGTTGATGCTGGAAACCTGAGCCCTGTAATTGTATTTTTCTGCCTGAGTGATATCTGAAGGGTTAGTTGGTTTGTTTGCACATTTGTTTGTAGTAAAACTATCAAAGGCGGTCTTGGCGTTGATGCACAGTGCTTCTAAAAAAAGGGCCTGCCCTGGAGCCAGCACCAGCACTTCTTCAGGTCAAGCCACTACACATCCCCATAAGCATAACCAGTCCTACTGGTGGTGGCTCCAGAGGCATGCCAGCATTCCCGCAGGAGCACAGAATCACCTGCTATGACTGAAAACAGGCTCTGGCATTGCTGAGTGCTTCCAGGAGAGCCCTGAAAAGGGCTTTCTGCAGGGCACAAGTGATGGGTGTGAAAGGACATGGCCAAAACATGGCTGCAGAGAGGCAGGGGGAGTAGGTAAGTCAACAGGAACAGGGCTAAGCAGATGCACTATTGCATTTCCTTGGTCATGGAAAGCTGGCAGAGAACCCCCGCCAGCTAGAAAAACAAAAAATTAAACACTAAAAAAAATGCAAACGTGGCCGTGCATCTCAAGGTCCATGTGCTGACCATAGAGCAATCCACTGAGGAGACCTGTCTGGACTTTTCATGGGCTGATTTCTCCATTAGCCAATCCAACAGAGAGATGGGAAAACCCTTGCCAACACCCACCACATAAAGCCACCCCTGTCTTGGAGTCTGTTTGGACATCTGGGCACCTCCACCTCACCAGGTCCTGGTTTCTACCTCCAGCTTGTGGGAGCAGAGTCACTACTCCCTGTGGCAGGAGGTTAGTGAAGGGCCAGGCAGGCTGCTGAGCATTAGCATTGGTGTGGTTTATTATGCTCATTAATGATGTGGAGAAGGCAGCATGTTAACAAAAACGTGACATATTTAGGTTAGTTAAGGCTGAAGGACTCTGCTGCTGTGGGAAAGAATTGCACGAAGATATATGACATTCACCATGGGCCAGTGCAAAATGATGCATCTTGGATAGACTAATCAAGATAATTCACATATATTGTCCTAAATTAATTATAAGCACTAAGTACAAGCCCAACATGTCAATGCAGACAGCTCAATTAAGAGTTCTTATTCGATATAGGCTGATGGTCAAAAGAGCAAAGAAAAGATTACAGTGGGCAGAGAGTACAGAGCAAAGCAGTGGAAATACTGCAGTATCCTTGCTTAAATCAACACGGCTCTGCCAGCATGTGGAGGAGCAGAGGGTGAGGGCAGTGGGCTCAGGGCAGTGTGGCAGGAAGCTAAAAGGGCACAAAGAGGGACCTACTTCAGCCTTCTCTTCCTCATAACCTCTTAAAAACAGAAGAGATCAAGTATATGCAGAAGATTTTTAAATAACAAGGTGGGGGGGGGAGCTATTTTAAAACACAAGTGTTATTTGGGTGGAACAGGAGCAGCAGTTCCTATCTAGGCAGTGCAGTGACCCCAGGGCACAGTGCTGGTGTGTTAGCCTGGGCATTCTCACCCAAGGAGAAAAGGTGGAGAGGAGGAAAAGGATGCACCCAGCTCTACATACAGTAGGTGAGACCAGGAGTGGACACTGCATCCCAGCTCAGGAAAGGATGTGGAAACACTGGAGAGGGTTCAGGAGTATGGGAAACTGCCTTTTTGTGGGAGGCTGAAGGAGGCCTCTGTCTATTTAGTCTATCACAGGCAAGGTTAGGATGTGAATCTATCGCAGTCAGCATGTCCCTCCACGGGGAAGGGATTTCTTTCAGTCAAAAACATGCAATGAAACCCAGCAGCAGGGTCTGGGGTGGGTTTCACACAGCAGCAGGAATTTGACAGAGGCTGGGAGAGCTTTCCACCCCCAACCCTGAACAATCAAGGGGCTCCCTGCAGCCTACCTTCAGTTGGGGTCCCTTTCCCCAGATGCTGTGGTGCTCAGCAGAGGACCCTGACACCAGGTGCCCTGTGCCCCAGGGTGAAGGGTTTTGTGCCCAAGACCAAGAGTGGCTGTAGGAAGTATTTGGGCTGATTTCCCTCATGCGAGACTCTGGCCAACATTGTGTGATCATTTTCATTCCTATTTCATGAGCTGTGAATAATTAATGAGAAACACAATGCAGGGAGGATAAGATGAATATATATTTATACATATACTCACACACACATATATATACTGTTAAAAAGAATTAAGGTTCAAATGTATTGGAAGTGTTGCAGTACGGTGGCTGTGAAAATACAGGCCAAAGACCAAGGGCAGAAGGGACAGTCCTAAAAGACAAATGGAGGGTTTTTGAGGGATATAGAGGATGGGATATAGATGCCGCCTCCTATGGAGAGAGAGAGACCCAAGCAGGTTGCTTGGGGTCCACCAGCAGGGCTCCTCAGCCCTCCCACCTGGCCAGGAGCTTGCTGCAGGCAGAGGCCTCTCCCCCCCTCCTTCCCATGAGGTATGCAGTGATGACAAGGACTCTTCCTACAGCATCCCGGGAAAAGAGTGAAATTCTGTCAGATGCCTGTGCTGCAATGGGAGATGAAGCTCAAGGAAGGATGAGAAACAGCATCTCTGGTCCCTGGAGTTTTGCAGCCCCCACAAAACCACCCTCCTCAGCCTCTCAGCAGTAGCCCAAGCCCAGCGCTGCTGCTTCTGTACAGGGTTGAGCTTCTTGCACGCACGAAGGCTAGGCTGACAACAACCAGCTAACAAAGCAGCTTTGTTGCATGTGGATGGGGAGAATCCCCCAGCATCACCCCAGCCTGGGGGACAGGTATGGCTGCTGCTACCTTTCTGCAGCCCCAACTCTCTGGGGTCAGGCACTGGAGCTGCGGGGAACCATCCACCTTTCCAGGAGCTACCCTGACCTAACCTGGATCACTCCTGCAGGGCAGCCCCTCAGCTTCTTTTCCACCCTGGACCTGAGCCATGGTCCATGGGCAGACTGAGTTAAGGTAAGGGGCAGACACAGGGGACAAGAATCACCTCAAAGGTGTCTGGTGATGTAGCTGCAGGTGATGGCTCCTGATCTTGGGCATCAGCACGGTCGCATCTTTGCTTGCTCAGGACATGGAGAGCTTGGGAGTCCCCCATGGCCCTGTCTCACATTGTGTGAAATGAATTTGTAAGTCCCCTGCGGCCCAGCAGGAGTTGGCCCCCATGGCATGCCCTGACCGAAGGGGTGGACTTGGTTCCCTGTAACAGGTAGGTCTGTGCTAATGTGGTGTGTGGTGTCCCCATGCAGGGACAGCAAGGAAGTATGGCCACACTCACTGTCACCTGCACCTCAGCCAGACTCTGGTCCTGGTGGCACTTTGAACAATGTGCAGGGGGGATCCAATAGTCCCCTCAGCCACGCATTCCCCAGGGAAAGTGCATATGGCCATGACACAGCCCAATCCATGAGCTGGCTTTGCGTCAGGACACAGATTTAGGCTGCTTCTCCTGACAGATTGAGAGTAGGACATTTTCCTTCTCCTCGCCTCTGTCCTGCATTTCCAGCTTTTGAACCTGCTTCACCCCAAAAATACCTTCATAAATAACCCTGCTGGAGTCCTTCTCTGCACAGTACCCTGCCCTGTGCCTGCTACCTTCCCTACCAGCTTGTGTTTCCACTGTGGCAGGGACTAGGTGCCAGGCTGGCATCACCAGTAGGACAAGGTTTGCTCCTGCTTGTGTTCGTCCCAGCCCAGCTGTACCTGTAGCAGCCAAGGCTGGGGGCAGGCAGGGGTGACTGGCCTGTCCCGTCCTGCCTTTTATCCACAGAGTCGGTGGCTCCCATTTCCCAGGGCTAATTTATCACCTCACTTTTTATAAATGGGTCATTTCCCATTCCCAGCCTGAGAGACAATTGTGACGGGCCCTGGCAATGTGCCACAATCTCCTTTCAACTTCATAGAGAGTTCATCAAAGACCCAAGACACCATTTCCCCAAACAGTAAAAGTGTCACAGAAAGAGGTGTGTTGGGAAGCCTTGGTGACAGCCAAGTGCTTAATTAGTGGTAATGTAGAGTTTATGACCCCCCTTGACACGTCCCTGCTGCCCCTTGTTTCTGGGAAGGGTGTGAAGGGTGAGACGGGTCTCTCTGCTGCTCAGTGACCTGTGATGTCCCCCGGCAACATGGTGCTGGTAGAGGGGATGGGGATGTCCCAGCCTGGCTGCTGCAGGAAGATGATGAGAGATTTCCCCATGTGGTGCTCAACCAAAAGCATCCCCATCCCCAGGTTCCTGTTGTGCCACAGCCCACCCCAGCACCCATGGGTGCCCTGGCTTCCACAGGCTCCCTCTGCTGCTGGGTGATTTGGGCAGAAGTAAGGAAACCCCAGCGCAGGGTCAGAAGCGGAAATGCTGTTTCCCACCCAGCTGTCTTCATCTCAGCCTCCAGCTCCTGGCTCCTGTGATGCCTTACAGCCCCAGGAGACCCAGTGGCAGGGCGCCAGGCCAGGTCGGGGGCCGGCGTACCACTGTCATATTCCTTTCATTCCTCTCTGTGCAAATCCTCTCTCTTTTCCTCCAGAAATCACCTTCCTGCCCATCACTCTCTGGGCTATTTTTACTGTATTCTTTTGGTGATGGAGCATCCGGAGCTGAGCACGGTGACTTCGGCGTTCAAAGGCAGTACATAAGCATTAACAGAGCTGGCGGCGTTACAATACTGGCACTCATCTCACAGATTCCCCATTACAGCCTGACATCAGCCACAATTTTTAGCCACAACAGCGCCTTTAGCAGGGTCTTCTTGCTGCCTCCCACAGCTGACAGACTCATCCTCTCACCCTTGACATCACTGAGGGCCAAATTTTCCATTGGAAGTTGCCAAATACAGGTAAGGCTTGGAAAGAAAATCAAGAGGTATGGTGATGTGGTGCTTCATCTACCTCATGCACAAGTGTCCGCAGCTCCCAGGGGAGTGGATGACTGTGAAGCCAGAGGTACAGGGAATGAGTGGAGAGGGCTCCCCCATCACTTGGACAGTGAAGTACCATGGTCCCAGGTGGACCACCTCCGTGCCTTGCTTTCCCACCTGCAAAGGTGCTGCATTGTCCCTCCTGGGACACACATGTGGTCAATGATGGTGAGCAAGGTGACAGACAGTGCTGTGGCATGGCTCTCTCTCCACGTTCTTGGTTTCTGCAGAGACCAGAGCAGTGTTGAGCTGATACAAAGCAGATATAAAGCTGATTTTCATTAGGAAGTCGTCTCTGAGGAGCACTGGGTCTTACCATGGGGCCCACTCACACCCAGCAGGGCTGCAATGCCGAGGGACAGATGGCATCTCCCTACCACTGCCCCGTGGCACACAGGCAGAGCTGGCCCAGACCTCCCCTGGGATGATATGACAGAAGCAATGGAATAAGTTCCCACGTGAAGGACTGTGCCACACTGTGTGTAGGACATCCCTGCCCACAGAGGGACCTGGCAGAACTCCAGCTCCCCAGCATATCCCACCTGGCCACAGTTCCCCGCTTCGCCTCCCTGGCCTTGAGTTTCCTGAGTGCTGGACTCTCCCCCCACCACCCTCCTCAGCACGGCTGGGGCCTTGCAGCTACAACCAGGAAACTATAAAACTTTACAGAGTGCGGCTGGAGAGAAACAGGAATTGCTGCAGCAACTGCCAGAAGGGCCAGCATTAAATTCACAAGATTTTCCAGGGCTTCGACTCGCCAGGAAGGGATTTATCCACCTAGGAGGAGCTGTAAAAACTAAAATTAAATTCTTCATCTTGGAAAGGGAGGGGTGAGAGAAAGAAGAAAACACTTGACCTCCCCCCCAGTGCTCTGCTGGAGGCCAAGTATGGGGTGGTGGGGGTATGTGGAGCACCCACGGCTGCACCTGCTGAGCCCCTGGTTGAGGGGTACTAAGAGACCCTGCCCCTAACACAGTGAGGGGGTGCTGCTCCTCCCCTGGGCTGCACTCAGCACACCTCCAGCTTGGCCCTTGCCTTCAGTGCATCAGTCGAGGGTCTATGTGGGTGCCAGGGGGGAGGGTTTGGGTCAGTGTTCCCTCCCTGGTCCCTGTCACTGTTCCACATGTATCCATTCCATGCCTTTGAACACCAGTGTTGATGGTGAGGACCGGGCTGGACAGGTGGGGGCAGTTCAGGACCCCAGTAAGAGGTGGGCAGGGATGTTCCTGCCAGCCCAGCCTGAGGGCATCCCAGCAGCTAAGTGGGGGTGATTTCATGGTAAACAGTCAGGAGGAAAAAAAAAAATGCAGGCTTCAGGAACCTGCCGCAGCATTCAGGGTAACCATTGCAGGGGTCAAAGCAATACCTGGCTGGGTCAGGAGCTGCTGCTTTCTAATGGGGTGCAGCTGATTTAGGGACCACACATGACCCCCAGCTCTGGGCCAGCTGAGCTATAGTAGCCTCCCCTGCCCTGCACCATGGCCAAGGGGACCAGATCCACCTCTCTGCCAGAAGAAAGCAGGTTCTCACCGTCTCCAGGGCCACCAACTCTCAACCTAGGGGTATTTTGGGGCTCAGGTTGCCCAGGCACTTAGCACAGTCCCAGGTGCATCTCTGCCCTCTCCTCCATGCTGGTGTGGGTGTGCTGCAAAAGTATGTACCAGGGAATGCTCTTTTGTGGCTTATTCTGGTTTTCTTTCTATTTTTTGCCTGTTAGTGCCAGTGCACGGTCTTAAAATAACTGGCTACTTTAAACCATGTTCCTTTGTTCCCTGGCTGAGCACTTCTGGATGCCAGCTGGAGAGGGAGGGAGGTAAAGTGTCAGGGCCCTGTGAAAAGTTTTAAAGGTTTGTGGTGATGGGGACAACATGTCACACCCTGAGTCCTTCGAGCTGTCCTCTCCCTCACTGCCAGCAGGGCTTCATGCCATGGGTTTTCCCAGGGAAGCACTGAGTTTGCAGGTTCTCAGCTGGCTCCCATGCCACCACCCAAACCTCATCCAGGCTCCAAGTGGGCACCCACAGGTCTGCACCATGGCTTTGCAGCCTGCAAGTGAGTCCCCCCACAGGGATCCTGCCTGCAGACCTGCCCCTTTCCCACCCTTGCACTGTCTGCTTTGCAGCAAACTTTTTAAACCATGACAGCTCCTGAGTGCTGGAGGGAAGAGTGGGGACAGAGGCCACACAACTCCCTTGACCTCAGTTAGTGTGGGAAAGGGCTACAGCAAAACTGGTTAGGAACCAGGAGCTGGCCCTGGGGGAAGCAACAGCTAAGCCTGGGCTTATCCCTCCTGAGCTGAGTGCCAGGGCAGTGGATGCAAATCCTGGGCAGGCCGAGTGCTGCCTGGCACCTCTCCCAGGGCGTTTGCACCCTCATCCTTGGACACCCCAGGAATGTAGCGTGGCGGGGAGAGGGGATCCCTGCAGCTGAGGGAATTGCATATGGCTGGGGTGCTGCCAGCAGGCTGGACTCCACCACCCACTGCACCAGGGCTGGGTCAGAGCCTGGCTTGGAAGCACTACATTGGAGGCTTGTGCCATGCCTGGGCATGTCCTCACTTTGTTTATTCCTTCGGCTTATTATTTTGTTTGACTATTTATTCCTGGCTGCCTTTTTCTCACGGTGGCTATGTTTATTTAGCATGGCCAGCCTGGAGCCCGCCGGGCTCAGGTGCTGCTGCCGGGCAGAGCTATAACCCCAGCACAGCAAGTGCAGTGATGGGAGCCCCATGCTGAGGTTTCCATGAGTGTCCGTCAGGGTGTCTGCGAAGGGTGAGATGGTATTTTAAAGGGACGGTGGGCAAAGGACAACAGTGTACAGAAGGGTGGTCACATGTGTTTGATGCTGTTGGTGTTGCCAGCACTCAGCCACACCAAAGGGCTTTGGCACCTGCACACCTTCCCACCAACCGAGCCCTGCGGGGCCAGGGCAGCTGCCCTACAGGGAGAAACCCTGGGCAGGAAAGAGACAAGTTTGGAAAGTGTGAGAGTGTCCTACAAAGTGATGCCACCCCCTTGCCATCAGTGATACTACTCCTGAGGGTCCCCTTCCCCACCAGTCCCCCAAGGTCCTGGGCGGTCTCAGAGCCTGTCCCCCTGCAGCACCAGGGTGAAGTGGAGATGCCAGCGTGCCATCAGCCCTCCTCCCAGCACTGGCTTGGCTGTCCATTCCCAGGCCCCATGCCATGTCTGTCCCCCATGGTGGCAGCCCATGAGGACCCAAAATGCTGGGTCCTCTCGATGCTGAGGATGCGTCTGCGGCTGGGGGCTGGGGAGCCATGGCAACCTGGCAAGGATGGGGGTTGCCATGGCAATGGGAGGCGCAGCATCCGGAGCTGGTTTTGGGATTGAGATGCTCCAGGTGGGGTGGGAGGCAGGAGCAGGGTGCACCTGAGGCTGGGGGATGTCAAAGCCTTGGGTTGGGGTCTGGGAAAGCCCCCCCTGCTCTGAGGGCCCACAGTGCCTGGGAGGGCAAGTGGGGCTGGTGGAGTCCAGGCCCTGTGTTTGGCCCTGTGACAACCTCATTGTGCACACAGCCACCTTCACCTTCAGGGGCTCCCTGGCAGCCCCAGTGGGACATGGTGCGAGTGCCTACATGCTTGGTCCAGGGGAGTGACCTGCTCTGCAGGGCACAGTGTCAAGTGAGGTCTCTTGGCTTTTTACAGCCAGGGTGGTCTGGTGAGCATCTCTGTGTGCTTCAGATACAAGCATCAACCCCAAATAGCTTATCACCCTACCTAGGGGTCATTATCCCCACTTGGGAATGGCTCTGTGGAGTCAGGCTGGCATGCAGGGCAGGATTCAGCCCCTAAATTCTCCATGTTTGGAGACCATCTGCTCCCTGTGACTAAGGTGGGCACCGGGCTGCCCCCAGCTCAGAGCTGGGCATGCAAAAGGTCTGTGTGTCGGCATTTCAGCTGCAGCCCCCTAAAACATCACTAATTGGACCAGGCTGCTAATTTCCTGGTTAGCAAAAGTGTCTGAGAGTACAATGGGCTGGGTGAGGAGCCCACCGTGGGCCACTGCTGATTGACATCCCTGCCTTGGCACCCCCAGCCCCATGGCCACCCACTCATGAGCACACCCCACCATGCCCCAACCTGCTGTGTCCCATCCTGCCGCAGGGCTGGGAGGCAGGGAGGGGAAGGGGGCGATGGGAGGTGGTAGGAGGAAACAGACCTCCCAGCTGGGAAGCACGCAGGAGAGTGACATTTGCCAGACACCGATGCTGCTTTTGATAAAGAGTGGGGGCAGTTTGCTGCCCGCAGGCACCCACATTTCCCACACCTCCCAGCAGCTGGGTCTCATCCCCTGGCCCTGCAACCTTTGCCTCCATCCACTGGTGCTATCCTGGCAGAGCCAAAGCTGCCCAAGGCTGGCCACCTCCTTTCCCTTTTGGACCTGGTGGGAGGGAGAAGGGCACAGACGTTTTATTTATTTATTTATTATATAGCATTTGTCAGCTTCTGTTGAAAAAGGGCTAATACAGAAGTGGACAGTGTCACCTGGACAGCATCAGCACAGTTGCAACATGCACTCTCCAGCAGATGAACAGGGCCAGCTCTGCAAACACACAAAACTCATAATTTTTTACCCAACGGCTCATCCCCAGTGCAGGAATCAACCCAGGAGCCAGGTTTGCAGCCATCCTTCCTCTTCACACTGCCTCCCAGGTCTCCTGTGCCTGGCAGACTGGATCCTTTCCCCCTGCAGAAATGGTGGCTGAGCTCTTCTGTAAATGCATGCCGGCAAGCAGGGCTGGCAAGCATCTACAGCGATTCCACCCTGAAGCTTGTGGCTGGGCTTTAGATCCTAAGCCTCCTTCAAACTTTGCACTGGGAGAAGTGATTTGTCTGCAAATGTTATGTGGTTAAAATAAATGCAGAGAATTTTAATCCTGGGAATTTGGAAAGTAGGAGATTTAAAATAACAAAACCCTTTCATATGGCACTTAATCCGAAATTAGCTGGGTTTTAAGTTTTACGGCAGTAGCTGATCATTCCTCGGCCACCTCCGGCTCGGCGTGGGAAGGGGGGGTCTCCCCAGATCTGTGGAGCAGGAGTCAGCAGGGGCTGCAGGATGGGCTCTCCCAGCCATTCCGTGCCGCACTGTGCCAGGGTGGTGCCAGAGCAGCGACAGCACTCTTTTTTTGTTGACATGGAATGGATCTCCCACAGCTACTTAAGGTTTTAATTGCCCTGTGATTAAAGTTTTCATTACTAAGCAATTAGCACCTGAAATTTTAAGTGCTGAAGTGTTTAACTGCATCCTGAAGCTGCCAGAGGTGAGGGGTAGTGGATGTGGGTGGGACGGGAGAGGGTTTTGAAGTGGGGACCAGGAGTGGCAGGCAGTGACTGCCTCACCGGGGCCCAGCCAGGCTGGCATGGGTGCTGCCAACCGCCCTGATCCTGCTGGAAGTGCCAAGTGCCCGGCAGCATGGGGAGGAGTGCCCAGAGGAGCAACAGCCCAAGGAGCCTGGGAAGGAGACAGGCTGGAGCCATCACTGACCCGGCAGGACATGCACCGATTGGGCAAGCTGTCACGAGGCAGCACACCCTGTCCTGGGAATAGGATGACAGGGCCCCCCAGGGACCCCCTTGTGCCAGAGGTGGCACAGGAGACCCTCCAGAAGCCACACAGATGTGCCAGGTGTCTGCTTGGGTGTTGCACCTCTGGGTACTGCCTTTTGGACAAGGAACATGGAGATGCCATGTGATGCCACAACAGCCCTGCTACAGTGGAAGCCAGCCCAGAAACAGGGAGCAATCCCCCTACCCCAGTTCCCTGCATCCCCAGCACAGCTACACTCCTGGTGAGCAATCATTTGAGACCTCTTGCAGAGTTCTTTTTCTCCCATCCTCTGGGTGCCACACACATTTACATATCTATCTTGTGGCGATGCACTCCCAGGGCTGGCTGCATGCAGAGGGATGCACTCCCTTCTGTTTGCTTTTAAACTCTTGTTGGGTAATTTCATTTGATGCCCTTTAGATCTTCTGAGAAAACAGGAATAATTGTTCCGTAATCACCTTCCCCTTATTAAGTTGCAGTCGAGGTTGCTGCATGCAAACGAGGTGAGGGGCGGTGGCTGGGCGCAGAGGCCAGAGTGCAGGAGTGCATCTGTGTGCATGGCTGTGGTCTGACACACACCGTAGATGTACCAGTGTGATGTGGACCCATCACTGGAGCGTCAGGAATGCATTTAGAAACAGGGAATGAAAGTCAAGCTTCCTGCCCAGGAATGGGGTCTCTGGGTAGGAAACATCTCATGAAGAGAGGGCTGGGTTGGGAAGTTTGTCCTATGAACAGCCACGGCTGTCACTATTTTTCAAGTCTTTCCTTTCATCTCTTTCCAGCAGGTCCTGCTGTCCTGCTGTTCCCCATATGTGTGGGAATGCTTCCTGGTGACACCATGGGCACCACAGCTTTGCCATTCAGTCTGCAGAGCTGTTCTAAGGCAAAGCATCCTTAACTCAGGACAGTGCTGCAGGCATGCTCCCTTACGTACCCCTGCATTTCACCTCTCAGCCCATCCCTGCCCATGCCACACTCACACAGTCCCTTTTGCAGCCATGTCCAGTTCCAGACATCACCCCAAGGTGCCAGGGAGGCATTGGTGGAGGGGACTGGGGCTCGGTGCATGTGTGCAAGGACACTGCTGGGACAGGAGATGCCCAGGTTTCTACAGGCATGTGTGTCCACCAGACACAACATCACCCTGGGGACTGCAGCAGCACCAAGTCCTTGCACAGGCAGATGGGTTGGATTTACAGAGCCAGCCCCTGCCAGCAAATACTACACAGGTACCACAGTTAATCCCTTTTGTGCAGGCGCCAGAGCCCTGCCAGTGCTGCTCCTCAGGGCACTCACCAGCTGTGACACCCAAGCAGCAACCCAGGGCTCCCTGGTCAGCTACCTGCACCACTGGTAACCGGGCCCCAAAATCCTCAGCCCCCATCTGGGACCGTGGTGCTGTGCCCGCCTGCACCAGGGGAGCATGAGGCCCCGGGGAGAGGCTGGGGCTGGTACCACCAGCCCAGCAGGAGCAAGTGGGGGCTCATTAATTACAGTGTGAGGATAGAGGCGATTATGGAGTATCCTCCCCTTGCCCATGCTCCCCCCCACCCCCCTCCAGTTTCTCATCCTTTTCTGAAATAAATTCCTTTTGGGCTGAAATTTGCTAGGCATGGCTTGACTCCAAGGGGAATTCTTGAGGAAAGTTTA
This sequence comes from Megaceryle maxima, assembly GCA_024605025.1. Lineage (NCBI taxonomy): Eukaryota > Metazoa > Chordata > Aves > Coraciiformes > Cerylidae > Megaceryle > Megaceryle maxima. The sequence continues at coordinate 2,176 of JANHGN010000888.1, read as the reverse complement.
AGTAAAATTGGTTCAGCCATTTTTGAGTTATTCAAGTGTGAATAAGCAATTTCCCCATGTGCTCTGTTCAGAAATTTTGTGCTTGGGTAACTTGGACCTCTGGAATCGCAGAATAAATGAGGTTTCTGCATCTCACTAAGCTGGCAGGCTCTGTTACCGTGTCTCCGGTAGGGAGGATTTCCTGGGAGTAGCTTCACAGGGAGACAGCAATTCTTCCCACACTGAGACTGGCCCTTGGTTCAGTTTCTCAGCATCTCCATCAGTCCCCACTGCTCTGCTTCCCCACAGGCACAGCATCATACCCCAGTACGCGTGTTAACGGTGCCGGCTTCGTCACTCGCTTCTCTGTTGCTCATTTCCTTGACTGACAACTCGTCCAAACCAACAGCTTATACTTCATTGCTCAAACTTTGGTATTTTCTACCAGTGCAACTCCGTTTCCGCTGCTTTGCTCTCCAACTGCTTCATCCTGCCTGGAGAGCGCAATGTCCCACTTGCTGCTTCTCCTGTCCCTTGCAGAGATTTATCACAGTCATGTCATGTCCCATCTTAAATTAGCACACTGGCTCTCTTGAGCATGGCTTTTCCCTTTGGGATCCATGCCCAGTGGTGCTGGGGCACCGCAGGAGCCATCAGGGCACAGCATCCTGGCTCCCTGCATCTTCCAGGGGATGACAGCATTCCTACGACAGGAGCTGGATATCTCCAAATTTTCAGCAGCCCAGGCAGAGATCAGACCCACACTCATCTCCCTGGCCAGGGCTTGGGGAGCAAAATCCTTCTGGGACAAGGAAGTGAAGTGCTCACCCATGACCCTGGTACAGCACAAAGAGGAGGCGATTCAGTCACACTCTGCATCCTCTCTGCTGCAGAGAGGCCAACCATGGGCAGCTCTGATAACATGCTGAAGTCTCACTCCTGACAGGAGCCACAGGGAAGGTGGCTGGGAGTGTGGCCCCATGGCAGCTCCACTGCACCAGTGCAGGGCCGCGGCTGCACAGTGAGGGAGTTTCTGGGGCAGGTTTCTGGGGCAGGGAGTGCTGCATCAAGGTGCTGCATGCAGATGGTTGGCGGCTGTGATGGGACGGGGCAGCCCAAGGTGATACGCTCAGCCATGCACCCCACTACCCCAGACCTGCCAGAGCTCTCGGTCACCCTAGGAAACAAGGGCATCTACATGCCCCAAAATTAGGGACTCAGGGAATTTTGCTAAACTGAAGTCCAGTCTCCCCAGGCATCCAAGAAGGAGTCTTTCAGTGCAGCACAGAGGGTCAGGACACGTCGCAACCCATGTCCCATGCCCTGCGCTGAGTAGATGTGTCTGTCCTGAAGGATATGGCAGTTCTGGCTCTGGGCACAGTGTGTGTGTGCACACACGTGTGCACATGTGTGTGCACACCATCCTGAGGGAGCAGAGAGGACAGAGGTGCTCACAGGCCAGAAGCTGTGGCTGCATGCACAGTAGCTGGCACCATGTCCTATAAGGCCTGAGGGTAGTGAAAGGGGACTCTGGGAGTGTCACTGCAGGGTGCTCTCTATGGTGTCACCCTGGCCAGGATCCCAGAGCCCTGTCACCATGGTAGGAATTGTGGTGTAGTGGGTATGGGATGAAGTGAAGGGTTATGTGATACGATGAGTGGAGTGGGATGGACTGGGACAAGACGGTGTGAGATGGGATGACACAGGGTGGGCTTCATGAAATGGTGGGCTGGGATGGAGCAGGATGGACTGTAGAGGATGGGAGGGCAGTGGGTGGCACAGGTAAACCAGGCTGCCAGTGGTGAGGCACAGAAGAGGCCCATGGGCCTATCAACACACACACACTAACAGGCTCACGCACTCCCCCGCACCCGGTGGGGGGCAGGGCAGAGAGGGCCTGGGGCTGAGGGGCAGGCTGGGAGCGCGGCCCCTTTAACAGCCCAGTTCCGCGGGTGGCCGCTGGGTGGGGCGCGCTCCCCAACCTGTGCTTCCCGCGCCGGGGGGCGGAACCACCGGGGGCGCGCCGGGTAGCGCCCGCCCCCTCCAATTCATCTTTCCGCCGAGGCTCCTCCCCCCATCCCACCGCCGCCCAATGGGCGCAGCGCTCGCCGTCGCCAGGGGCACCGGCTTGCCAGGGGCGGGGTGATTGGCGGGCGGGCCCCGCCCCGCGCGGCTCAGCGGCGGCAGCGGCGGCGGC
>JANHGN010000887.1:0-23553 GCA_024605025.1 Megaceryle maxima | reverse complement strand
ACTCCCTCACTTGTGCCAAGACAACGTGCATAGTTGTGAGGTGAACTTGAGACAGGAACTAATATGTTAAAAATAAACCGGTTTATTAAAAAAAAAAAAAAAAAAAGATATTTTTAACCCCATCTCAGTTCCCCACACCAGTTCACTACACGGTTGCACCGGAACAACTGCAGGAGAGCGTAGGGGGTGCAATTAAGTACCAAGGGAAGTGGGAGCTACTTAAACTCAGTTTTTCTTTCAAGGACACTGCCAACTGATGACCTGAGCCAAACTCTTCTAGAAGAAACTTAGGTGAAATCAAAGACAATGTTTCTGAAGGGCTGAGTATCTATACAGGTCTGCCTGACAGTAGATTTCATCTGAAAGTTCAGGGATGAGGTTTCTTGTGTAAGCTGAGGAAGATTTGGCTTGATCTACTTCTGTGCAAAAGACATAATTAATTTTTAAACTCACAGGGACATTAAAAAAAAAAGTTTCATTTTCTAGCGTTTTTCTTGGGAATAGAAGGAAAAAAATAAAGGCACACAGACTGGTAGAAAAAAAGAGAATCTTTTACCAGCTGCTAAAAATATCCCCAAAGTTTGTATTTCAGATTCTAAGAGAAATCCTTCAAAAGCACTTCACAAGGTACTATCTGTTAAGCAAAGCCCATCATTCTCACACCCTGTCACATTCACACAGCGAGGCGATGCCACGAGCTGTACTGGTTCTGATTAGCACTGCTTTACCACCATAACAGTACACATGTGGCTGTAATAAATGGGTGCAGCATTCAAAATAAGCTCCAATTTCATAACTCAGGAAACCATCAGGCAAACACAGATATGTAACCACAACATACACGATCATTAAAAACTGCCTTTATGTTAAAAGTGAATCCTTATGAAACCAAACCCCGTGGTCTCCCCCAGGCTGAGCTCTCCCACCTCTCTCCTTCCAGGTTTGAGTCCTGCTACAGCTTCTCAACCATGATTCAAAGCAGGCTGACCTGGGACACTGTCCTGAGCTGTCAGGATTTGTGTTGCTGAGAAATACGCCGCGTGAAACTGCAGCTTTTTGGAGCTGTTACTGTTTCTGGAGGGCTCGGGGGGGAGGCTGTGCCAACTGAAAGGCAGCATTCATCATATAGGCTTGAATATAATGTTCAAGCCAACAGTCATAGGATGCTCACCACCAGAACACTCTCCTCGATGCCTCTGGAATAGTATTTGTAAAATAAACCAGGCTTGCTCTACACCAATACAACCTGGGTTTGTATTGCTATGTCTGCAGTGGTGTCCTGAAAGCACAAGTGTATCTCCAACTGGTTTCCTTTAAACAGTAATGTGTACAAATAGCAACTGCAAGACTCCCTCTGCTCCTCCAGGTATCTGAAAAAATAAATTAATTTGGTCAATTTTTATCTTTTTCCTACAATAATTAGGTTTTCTAGTATTGAATTCTGCAGCTGTTTTTCCAAGGTCTGCGGCAGTAAAAGATGCTCCTGGCCCCAGACACAGCTGTTTGTTGCTGCTCTCCCCCCGTCAGTGACCTCAACTCAACTGGTTGTAGGGCTACAGAGTAAACCTGCTCAAGGAACTGATCTTCCCCAAAAGGAGAGACAATAAAACACCTAAATCTATAGGAGAGAGAAATAGTTGCCCTGGATGAGTTGTTTTGAAGCTCTTGTAAACTGGAGTACTGAAGTGGTCCTCGCAGGGGCAGGAGTGACTGAGCAGGGCAGGAAATCCTTCAACCACACTCTTGTTTCTCCCAAATATGCTGCAAATTGCACAGCATCCTCAAACAGACCATCACTTTACAAGTATTAGGGTTGACTGTAAGCTCTGCCTCTTTTTCTGAGTCTCATAACTCAGGCAGTAAAAGGACTGATATTATTCTCTGCTGCTCCTCAGCACAGAGACGGCCTCTGGCTGCTTGTCTGCACCCAAACAGACACAAACACGAAAGGATAGAAACACAACGTTCAAATATCACATTAAATATGAACCCTGGAACTCAGGATGTGACAGGATGCTGAGTTACAACCTTTGAAAATCCTTACAACGAATATTTACCTTTTGAAAGCTTGCAAGCAAAGGAATGAATTCCTAGTGTGTTTTAATGCAAACGCTGCACGTCAGATGGGAAAGTGAAAGTCCCAAACAGCGGTAACTGCAAAGCAGGACTAGAATTTTTTTGTTAAAATTCTAAAACCTTGTTGATTTCTGACTCGTAATTTCAGAATGGGTAAAAAAAGTTGGGGTTTTGGGGGTTTTTGGTTTTGGTTTTTTTTTTTTGGAAAGGTTGAGAGCTCTGTAAAAGATGAGGCCAGTGTAACCTTGGCACGAGGAACAAATACAACAGTGAGCAAGGCACTCGGGAGAGGGGAAGTGCCTCTGACCTCGAGTGAAAGCAGATTAACAGAATCAGGGCTGTTACCGTAGGGAGGAGGAAGAAGAGGAAGAGGAGGAGGAGGGCTCTGGAGCCTGGGGAAAATGGAATGTAGGGTGGGGAAAGGAAACAGACACTGGGCTTTGAGCTAAAGCTGGTTTAGGGTGGAACCATCTTAAAGCCAGGGTGTAGCCAGGGAATAAGTGTCTGGGTTTCAAGCGATGATTTTAGTTTCCAAACTTGAAAATAACCTGACCTAACCCTTTAGAACAGAAACTCCAAAGAGTTATTCCTGCAAAAAATGACATCCTAATATTTCATTAGCCTGAGGTGATGCCGAGAACCCGAATTACACACAGAACACTCTGCAGGGTTTCTGCAAAATTCAGCCCATGGACACAGAGGTCAGAGGGGTCTGGGGCTGTTTTTGTTGGGTTTTGTGTTTTGCTGCATCCAGCAGCCAGCTCCACACAGTGACCTGGGTACTTCATGGACATGAAGAGAGCCCCAAAGAGGGTCCAGAAACCTGGGCAGCTCCGTAAGCCAGAGGAATGCAGAATTCAGGCTAAGCTGATTTCAGAGCTAAGAAAGAATTCTGGGGGTGGCATTAGAGCACAAACATGTAACCCCTCCAGGTCTGTCTGCAAAAGAAGGCCTGGCATCACCAGCTACCACGGCTTAGGACCTCAAAATATTTGCCCCAATAAAACCAGCATTAAACCCCCCCCATCATAGCAAAGAAGAATTTAATACCTTGCACCACGACTACAACTTCATGAAAAGGAGGTGGAAAAATGCTGTAATCAACCGAATTTTCCAAGCAGTGGGTGATTTGTAATTTGCTATTACCAGCCCTCAAAAATACTCCAACACCTTTCCAATAAGCTGACTATTTTGATCCAAAACATCCACCCTGCTTAAAAAGTGGTCTTTCCAAACCTGAGCATAAAAGAATGATCTAAATAATGAACTAACAGTAGGAAACTATTAAATTTGGAGCCAGTGTTGTTTTAGGACAGCAGATATTAATCTGACAACTGAAACTTTAACCAGCCTGGTGTTCATTCCTGGCTGTAACAAAAACTTAAACACCTGCCTTGAGCGTTTACACTGCAACCAGAACTCAGACCATGGCAGGTGGATTGGTAACTCCAGCTCTTCCAAGTAAAATCCAGTTAAAGGAAGAGTAAATGTCTGTGTTGTGTCCCAGGGATTTTTTTGGCCACTGCACGACTCAGCACAACTCCCTGCAGCAGGCGCCGGAATCAGCTTGTGACACTGGAAAATAATGAACTTGAACATCTCCTCTCCACGAGGGAGGAACCTTGCGCGTGACTGAAGATCTTGATGGGAAAATATCAAAGGAACTTGGAAGTCTGCAACGTCAGATGGATGTAGTAAAGTCCTGTCCATCCTTCCCATGAAGGTCACTACTCTGGGCTTACTTAAGCCCTGAGGTTCTCCTTACAGAAGACAACAATCTCAATACACGTAACCCAAGGAAGGCCAGAAGTTCCCAAACTGTAGTGTCTTTAAAAATGACTATTCTGTTTTGAAACTAATTAGCTTCATTTCACAGTCAATTGGCACAGAAAAATTCACTCGCAGCTTTAGGGTGCCAACACTCAGAAGATGTGTGGGAGTATTTCCTTAGAAATAAATTCCTGAATCAGAACTACTATGCTTGAGCTAACACATTAATAAAGCCATTAATAAACTCTTCAAAAGACATCTCCTCCAAGCAACAGAGTTTTCCACTATATGGAGAGGCAAAGCCAACAACATTTTGCAGCTCTTCCAGTGAAGATAACTGTCCTCCTTGGGGAGAGCCTGTTAAACACCACCTGATCCCTGTAGTCCCTGCGCTCCGGAGGGGTAATCCTGTAAGGGCTTTATCCAGCAATGTTAAAGGAGCAGTAACCTCTGGAAAACAAAGATGCTTGAGGCACAAGGCTACTTCTGGATTTCCTGAGTATCTTTGGTATGAAGACTAAGAACTAGCAATGTGTTTCTTTAGGAAGCCTACAAAAGTTAAGAAAAAAAAAAAAGTTTCAAATAAAAGGCAGACCTGTTATTTTGGCAAGTCTGTGGAGGAAATTCTTCTTGGCTCAGTTATGGAGAGTTATTATTTATAAAAGCCCATCCTTCAGTTTACTTTGGAGAATTGCTGTTCCAAGTTAATGTGGCCTGGTGAGGAAAACATCTATATGAATGTTTCATACACGGCATGACAGACTGACATCCTGAACGACCCAAACAGGATGAGAAAGAAAAAACCCAATGTGTTTTATGCTAAACAGAGAATCCAAATTAATACATTGCAACTTCCATGAAAAGATGGTCCTCATCAAGCTTTGTGCTTGACTGACACCACCCTGTAGAAACCGAGAGCTTAATCACATTCTCAATCTAGCATCTCGACTTAGTTTGGATTCTTTTGCAAATCCTATTTGACTATTGTTTCTTGGGGGAAGAAGAAATTCTCTTCATGGCAGACATCAAGAATCTCTTGCTTCGGTGGCTCTTTCCAGGATGTTAGATTACCATTAATAAGATTACTCCAGCCACTCCTTTTTATTTTAATCTGTAGTGCGATCAAATTCAAAGCCTCTCAGCAGCGTTCCACCCCCCCCAACATCTGGAAATGAATCAGCAGATTCAGAAGGGGTTTTCTTGTCCCTTCAATTACAAAAATCTGTGTCTCTTTCAGACCTCAATGCATGGTATTTAAGCACAGTCTAGTTACATTGGGACACTTCCATACACCCTGCCTGTACTGATAAGAGTATCTGTTTCCCACTGAAAGAAGCACCACTACCAAGTGTAAATGAGCTGGTAGTTGTTTCAGAAGTGAAGTTTCAGTGACAACAAGAAGTTTCTTTGCAACATAATATAAATTAAGTCATCCTGTATAGCACAGGAGTATATTTTATAGCATATTTTTAATCTGGGAAGTATAGTGCCCCAAATAACCACAGAATTAAAAGGGTGAGGCAATGGCTACTTGCAAGAGCCACCTTCCAAACGGCTGCTTGCACTTTGCTGCTACGCAATGAACAATTTTGTGAGGAAGATGTTAAAACTGAACTTTTAAGACGGACCCTCTCTCCTAACTCAGCTTTGGCATTGCCAGAAGGGCTGTGTTAGTCCTCTGGCGGAGGCACATTACAAGTGGTCCCCAAACCCAAATGAAGTGAAGGCTTCCAGACTGAACAAGCAATAGATCAGAAAAGTGAATAAAGCTCAAAGAATGAAGAGGAGTTCTGGTAACTTTTTTTCCTCTTAGCTTCTTAGGAAAGAACATTCAAACCCATTTCCTCATCAAATGAGCACCTTTTCATCTTAGCCATGAACAATACAGAGACACTTCTAAATAAATTAAAAAGAGCCCTAGGCTATGAAGTCTGTGTTCAAGAATGAAGCCTGGCACTACTAAACCAAAGACAACCTCAAGCTGGAATTTAAACACCTCCTAAACACTCATTACTCAGTGCAGACACTTGCTATTATCTGTTATCACACAGGAAAATAATTTTTTCTTCATGCACAGGACCAAAGTCTGCAACACCCTCCATCTGCTGGAGATGGAAAATACCAGCATGAGACCAAAAGACCCTACTGCTTGTAGGGACCTGGACAGTGATGGGGGAGCTCCCTGGGGGGGCAGGGATGCTTTACTTCACACTTCAAGAGAAGTTACCTCACCTGAATGACCAACTCTGATTTCACCAAAACCACACAAGCGGCTTGCTGCTGAGATGGCCAAGTGTTAACTGAAACTGAACATGCACAGATCTCAAATCCTACCACAAAAAAAAAAAAAATCATCTCCCAAAAGACAAGGAGATCTTAAAACACGCAGGGTTCCTCCTGCTTGGGCGAAGCAGGCAGAGACACTCCCTGCCGCGAAATCCATACACACCCAGCCCGCAGGCTCAGGGCCCACCGCAGAGAAATGTCCCTTTTCAGCTGAGCAGAAAGGAGAATTTCATCCCTGCTCACCTCTCCAGATGGCCAGCACGGGAAAACCGTGAGCAGTTCCATCTCCAAACATCCCCCGTGCCCAGCACGGATGCTTTTACTTTGCACACATTGCTCTTGGGGCAGCAGCCAGCCTGGCTGGTCGGTGCCAACCTAGGCAGCCCCTGTGCCCAGCTTCTGGCCTTCCTCTCGGTTCGGATGCTGAGGTGTGCTGCTATTCACTTTTAATACCAGCTCTAGGGGAATACTGAAGCTACTCCCTCAACCACCAGCATTCAGCTGCCCCTTCCCATCGGCAGAAACTCCTCTCTTACTGGAGAGCACATTGAAGACAGGATTTGGAATAAATAATCAGATGGTGCCTGCGGATGTGCTGCCTCAGCACTGCGCTGAGTCAACACCCGAAGCCATCTCCCTCCCATCTGCAAACGGCTGTAAAGAAAAAGGCCACTTATTATTTAATTCCTTAATGATTAGGAATTAAATAAATCTAAACTTCATTCAGCTTCCAGTGATACAATCGCTCACATTCCGCCCTGTTTTCAGGGAAGTCAATCGATCTATCGCCGTTTCGCTGGGGCGGTGGGAGCTGCAGCTCCGTTTCTCCAGCCGCTCCCGCGCGGGTGCTTCACTTCCCATCCCGGTCCAAACCCCGCGTGCCCCACGACAGCACAAGGGACCGAGCTGTTCCCACCAGAGGCCGTGAAAGGGAAAAATACCCTCGTGTGAACTGCATAGCAGGCAATTGCCACTCAATCTTCCTTCAAAACCATCCCCAAATATATCCGTTTTAACAACAGGATTCCTCAGAAATCACCCTTATCTTATCTCACATTTTTCTTCTAACTGATGGTGTTTAGATTTTATCACCAGCCAATTAGAATAATTACATGCAAGCTTGCTGCAGCAGATAGCTGTAAAACATAATAAATCTCAAGACATTTGTAGACAGTTACCCGTTCAATGAAAACTGCATTTAAACTTCAGTGTGTAAGCAACTTAAACACCCTTTCTCAGCCCATAAAGACTCTTCAGACTTTCAGTACCGTTTGTATTGCGTTTTTCAGCTGCGTTTGGCAACACAAGGGTATTTAATCCCACACACCCTTCCCCTGGCTGACTTGGATTCTGGTATGCAATGAAACACAGGCAAACTCAAAGCACAGACAAAGCTCTTGGAGTCAGCCTGAGGGAGTTTAATACCACGCTCCCTTAAAGTCCTTTGGGGAAAAAAAACCCACCCAAACTCCTCTATCAGTAGGATTCCTGCAGGGATCTACTAATTGCTAGTGATTAATGAATCAAACAGTACCGTTATTTTGAGGTAGAAAAAATAACTATTGAAGATTCATAAGAAGTCGAGAGAACATTTTTTGTCCTTGGCTATACACTTAGAAGCAGCCACTCACCTCAGACTACAATTAGTCACGCATCAAAATACATTTCAAGCCTTAGTAGTACCTCAAAAAAGTCCACATTATTCGTAAGAGTTACCAAACCCTTATCCAGCAGCAAGCTATGGTGATTTTCTTACACATGAGAAAGTGACACCTGAATATCAGGAAGTCCTGAAGATCGTATCGTTAAGACTAAATTACATCTGTGTGTGGTGTAATTACATCATCAATCTACCAGGCAAGGAAAATTCTTCAACCTTGACATCAGTTTGCACACCTGCTAAAATAAATTCCAACCTTTTCTCCCATTAATTCCAACAATTATAACGGTGTTTTGGGGGTGACTGAGGCCATTCTACGTCCAAGGCCAGAACAAAACTGCCAGCTTCTTTTGCAGGAGAACCAGCCTGCAGTGCTGTGACACTGAGGTTTCCGTGTGAACCACACAGAGCTCGGTTCTTTTCAGCTGCTGGCAACACCAACTTCACTACGTGGCAAGCTCACGCATTTCAGAGACTAAGATCACACTGTAAATAGATCTCATTAACTCGACGCTTTTAATTACAGCCACAAGAGTCAGGAGAATGACTTACTTGGGTCTCGACTGCTGTAGGGCCATCCCGAGGCAGGTAAAAAAGATGGCATTGGAGAACTCGCCCTGCTGTCATCCTCCACTTGCTGCGTAATATGCCGCACAGTTTCCTTGTTCTTCCTGTTCTTCCTGCGGCCGGTGGGCTGCCAGCCATCCCCAACTCCCTGTTCCGAGAACGCCGTCTGTATTGCACTATCCTTGGCAGAATGCAGTTCGCTCCCTCCGTAATGCGACGGTGAAACCTGTTCCTCTTTGATACGTAAAGACCCATAGCCCATGTCACCAGACCAAAGAGACTGGGACGAAACGTCTTCGTGGCTGTCTGTTTTTGGTTCTTGATCCTCTTTTCCGTAACTGCTCCCTCCTTCGTGGCAGCTGGCAATAGCTGAGTCTCCAGAGGAGTTTGCTGGGCTCGTTCGCCGAGCTAACCAGGGAGATATACTCCTGCCAGCCACCACTGCTGAAATCAAAGCGTCTGTACTGCTGCTGGAAGGGGCTCCGAGTTCATAGTCAACGAGGTCATCCGAGGCATCGGACTTTATGCTTATGTCCAGGGCTGCTTTTATGAAATTGTGACAGGCTTGTACGATATCTGTCATTTGCAGATAGCTCGCAGCTGACATCACCTCGATGACGTTCCTGCTGGTCAGCGCGAGGTGTGCGGAGTACATGAAGTCGATGATTGCTTTAAAGCCCTGTGCAGTGACAATGTCTAAGTGGGTGACGGTGGCCTGGTCGGAGGTTTTCTGTACCTGGCAGTACAGCGTTTTGAAGTAGCGGCTACTCCCGAGCAGGACGTTTTTGTGAGCCTTAAATATCTTCCCCTCCACTATAATGCAGACGTCACAGAGGATGCCGTGCTGCCTCTGCTCGTTAAGCTCGCGCAGCAGATGACGGTAGTGGGAAGCAATCTCCATATCTTCCTTTCGGTTATTCATTTGGAAATCTTTGTGTTTCCTCTTCCACAAGTCCTGCACAGGGAAGGAAATGACAGTATTACAGAATCCGACACAAGCTTATGGGTGTGTTTCTCAAAGGCTGAGACCAACCCCAAGTTGTACCAAATTAAGTAACAGGTTCACCTTGAAAGAAGGCCACAAAATACAGCTACTGCCCAGAGAGGCTGCGCGTCCATCACGCAATGCAGCTCATTTCTACCAGACTTCAAATAATTTACGTTAAAAGGGACTAGAGTTGAAGCTCAATCCTCCAGTGGCTCATAAGATCCTAGAGAAATATTTCGTTAAATTACTGCAGACGTGTAAGAAAACCTGTCTTAAGTTACTGGGGTAAACCAGCTGTCAGCTTTTACTGGTTGGGTTCAGTCAAGTTTGGTTTCTGAAAGCGGTACTACACTCGAAAGCACGCTGACGGAGACCAGCTATTGAAGAGCACTCTGTAACACAATTTCCTCAAGGGAACCAGCATTATGTGTAGCACACTAAATAGCTGAAATCCTCAGATGGCAAAAGCCAATTGAAACCAGCTATTTCTCTGCTTATATTGCTGTTGAGGGGCTATAAATACTGTTTGCAAGTCAGAAGAGCAATAGGCAAACCCAAGACCGCAGATCACAAACTTGTAAGTCCCCACCCAAACTGAACTGGCAATAGAGCAGAACTGTGAAATGAATGTTATTCGAAACCTAACTGCTTATAAGCAGAAGATTTTAAACTCTGCACTAAAGTGTATTATTTCCTTGGCTTTACATCTCCAAGTTTACCCCACAACCACCCTAAGATACTGGGTGGAGGAATTCTAATAATCACCTAAACATTCATGTTTAGAAAGGATGCTTATGACCGAAATAACAAAGCATCCATCAAGCTGAGGGGAATTCACAGGATTTTTGATCACCTTTCATAAAATTTGACAGTATCATCCAAAAACCGAAGGCTACTTAGTGCCAGCAGCACGGCAGACACACATATATTTTAAGTTACACTCAAAAATTATCCTCCACTTACACTCCAAAAGAGAAGAAAAAAAAAAAAAAAAAAAAAAAGGTCTAAAACGTGGAGATGTTGACAGTGATCAGTGGTTCTAATATTTTCAGATTGAATTTCATCCCACCTGCAAAGGACAAACACGGGACAAGTCACACATCAGCGGGGATGAGGGCGCACATGTATTTCTGAGAGTGTTCAGTACATTGCCTCTACAACACAATTTCATCTGTTGTCCATTCAGCATCACCAGAACCCCCCTGCCCTTCATCTCCCGAGGTAACACCTCGCTGGTATCAGGCATATCAACACGTTCTGCCTCCAAAGTGACAGGGCTTCAAGTTCACGACACTCAAGGTGTTAGTGATGGACACTGGCCAGCACCAGAACAGCCCAGTGAAGTACCTATCAGAGGCCTGGATTTAGGCTACTGCTGCTTGCTGATAAAACCAAAGTCACTGTACTTCTGAGGTCTTATGGTCTTGCCGCACACACGGTTAAATAGAAGCACTGTCAGTAAGGAGGCTGATGGGAGCTTGAAGCAACTTCCAAACATACACTGAGTTCAAACACAAATGCAGTCCCATCTGTTCAAGCTGGCCCCCAGCAGTGGGCAGTCCTAGGAGAGCCATGAGTACGAGATGACACATGCAAGTGTGTTCCCTGCACTGTGGAATACAGATCTGTAACACCTCTGCCCCCTTCCCCAAGTCTGTGCTATTATTATCATCATCTACGGGAGCAAACCAGCTACAGCTCAGCCAACGCCACTGGCTGGAAAACAACCTCTCAGCCCACAGCACAAGCTTGGCATGGGACCTTTCTTCCAGAGAGCCACCTGATGATTCTGAAGTTCAAGTTGTGCAAGATTGCCTGCACAAGCTTCTCCAGTTCTGTGAGAGTGGGGCTGTCTCAGAAATGCAAATCTGCAAGACCAGCTGGGTCACTGAGAAGCTTTTGCTTCCCTCAAGAGAGGAAGGACCATCTTCCTGCAACACAAACAGGCTTAAGTGGGGGGTCATCTGCTTCAAATCCATACAGCTCCTCTATGGAATTAAGCACAGAATGCTCAAATGAGCTAATCTTTCTTGCATTTGAACTGGAAGAGGTCAGCAACAGCATAGATCTGCACTATCTGAACAACACTACTTGGTTACCACTGAAATCTGCCTGGAGACCTCAAATCAAATTCTCACAGAGAAGCCAAGAAGCCATCTCCATCTCAAATAAATTCAATAAATAAAAATCAAGAATCAGAGTCAGGGAGTAAGGTTTAAAAACAACACAAAACAAAAACAAAAACCCCAAACAAACAAAACCCAAACATTCATTTTTCAGGTCCTTGGCCTGAAAAGGTTGTGGCGGAACCAACCAGCACAGCAACTCACTAAGCCAGGCTCTGAAGGTGGCTGCCACCACTTTCCAACATCTTCACGTTTGAGAGAACCACCTCTTAAGGCAGAATGACAGTTCAGTTTTGTCTTTATTCAAGAAACCACGACTGCATCTACTTTTAGGAGTTCAAGAGTCATCTCAGTCCCCTCAGGAAATATGAATTGCCACATAGGATAAAGCGAGTCGTCCATCACCAATCCCATCTTCAACAGCTGCCATATCCACACAAACCAGGGGAAGCTGCAGGAAAATCTCACAGCCTACAATTACGAAGCGATCAGAAGGTTTCAGACACAACATTTCCTTTTGCTGTTCCTTCATGGGTATCCAAATCCATATCTCAAAACATAAACTCCCTGAAATGGGTTGGGGGCAAAAAAAACCCAAGCAAACAGGCAAAAAAAAACCCAAGCAAAAAAACCCCAAACCAAACAAACAAATCTCTTGCAATAATAATAATAATCATTTTCTCCTCCTTAATTTCACACAGATTAGCACCGGGATTATTTGTCAATGCATTCATCTGGTTTTGGGAGCTTTTTGTCTCAGTTTTTCACCTGGAAATTACACTGATTCCTTGGGATTTTATTTCTTTACTGTTCCATGTATTTATTCAGCTGAGCTCAGTGGGTTGGGTTCCCCCCCTCACTGTTGGTAACAGGCTATTTTGGACACCCTGTGTCCTTCGTTTAATCTGGGCAGAAACCCATCTTAAAATCTTTGTCTTTTGCTACTTCTGGTTTAGGCTGAAGCAGTTTGAGGTTCAGGAATTGACTAATCTGGTGCCTCTGACGGATGAAGCACTTGACAGCCTCCTTAGGAAATAGCTATTCTCTGACTATTTCCTATCAAGGGATTTTTACTAAACACACAGGCACAAACAAACAAAAAAATAGAATAAAATAAAATCCATGTGAGATTCCTCAGTGGCCTCCCTTCCTCCCACCCACCAAGCTCTTGACAGAAGACACCCTCCAGGCAAGCCGAGGCTGAACAAAAGCGTGTCGGTGCAGTGAGATCGTCCAGCCCTTGTATCTTACTTGCCCACATTTCCAAGGACACTGGGGACAAGAGCAGAGGGTGGGCAGGGACCTTTGGGACGAGAACACAAACATACCGAACGTTCTAAAAATACGATGAACCTAAGAAAACGAGTAACAGCAACGACAACGCACGCGCCTCTGTGCAAAGGAAGACAACTCGTCCTTGTTCCAACGTATGAAGAGATGGAGAGATGAATAGGGAGGATGCCCATCATAGAGCAGCGTCCTTGCCACTGGCAGGAGGCACATGACAGCACTTTCCAGTCTTCAAGCAACCACGTGGGTACTCCCACGTTCAGCCTAATCAATAAAACTTAACAGCTTCCAAGGCAGCGATTATTGTAGATGTCTTGATCTCCCTCGGTCTAAAGGTCTGCTGCCTCACACACATCCTTCCACATCCAACATTTGTCACAGCATTGTACCTTTGAAATGAGAGGTCTTTGGGGGAGAAAATTAAATATGCCTCAAATTCAGAGGAATTAATTAGTTTTCTGTCTACCCATGTCAAACCAGAACATCCGTTTAATGGCAAGGATCACTAGGGAATTAATCCAAGTTAAATTTAAGGCAATTTGCTAGTAGTTAAAAATTCAGGAAGCTTCAAAACCCTGTGCTCTTGTGTTCCAATTTTACGTGCTGTTTCATGGCTTGCTGTTGGGGCCAGGTTGGGGTTTTTCCCCCCCCCCTTTCCGGGTAAGGATATTTATCTCCACTTAAAAGATGCTGTGGAAAGATTTCTTCAGAAAAGTAGCACCCGTCAAGCTTCCAGTGGAAGCATGATAAAGATGGAATAAACTATGGCAATTTTTTTGAAACAGACCTTGAAGATCAACAGTGTACTATTTTATCTCTGGTCTTCATAGTACACTGAAGGATTTAGAAGTTGAGCACCTACTAAGACCCTTTCAGCCTGGGCCTGCGATGACAGCACATGGCCACAAGACAGCTTTCCAAGAAGCCAATGAAGCATGAAAGCTCATCTGTGGATTTTCCACAAAATAAATTGTAGCAGATCAGGCTTTCTTCAGAAGTCAGTTTGTAGACAGTGCAGGAATTCAAGGCTATTACTTTTCCAAAAACTAATTTGCAAGGGGAAAAAAAAAAAGGTCCCCGAACAAATGACACTTGGATGTAACTGCAAAAAGAACAAAATATGTGCAGATTTAACAATCACTTTGATGCAAACTTCTGTCAAGGTACAGGTCAGCTTTTTATTTTTTGTGTTGTCAAAAACCTGTTCTTAAAATAAGCATTAATAATGAATATAATCTTTAACCTAGAATGAACCTACTTCTACAAACACAGCATCTGTGAACTGTTTATTTTACACTATCAGTTATTTGAACATGAAAGTATCACCTGATGACATAATAAGAGTCTAAATAAACACACTCTTCACCTACTCTTGGAAAGGTTTTAAAAAGAGTACCCAGTAACTCTAAACGTAACCCTTACAAAGCCAATCTCTCACCATACATACCCAGAATAAGCCTCCTGACTAAACCTTAACACCAGTAAAATTAAGGGGTCCAAATTTGTTGCGTCTAAAACTCACTGAATTACTCAAATTTCGACAAAAAGCCACAGACAAGAAATGGGACTATGCACATGAAAGCCTCTCCAGTCCAGTCCCCTGGGAAATACTGGGGTCAAAAAATAAACTCCCCTCACACAGAAAGAAAACAGGAAAGGGGGAAAAAAAAAAAAAAAAGAAGACTAGAGGGGTTTTGGGGGAGGGGGGCTGTTGGTGGTAGGGTTTTGTGTTTGTTTACTTTTTGTGCTCTCAGAACAAAAGCGAACTGAAAATTTAAGCTACGTGACATTTGGTCTGTTACAGTTTTCTAAACGTGTTGCTACACTTCATAGTAAGGACACAAGTCATGGAGTACCAAAATACTCACTGGTGCACTCCTCCGCCAGCCACTCTCTGCTCCCTAGAGAATGTGCCAACTGGAATTTAACCAAAAATGTGTTGTTTCCTCCCCCCCTCTCCCTTCAGAGAAAAGTAAAAACAGATTAAGGAAGAACTTAAATTCACTCCATTGGCTTCTTATACAAAAACCCAACAAACACACCCCACTTCTCTGCTTCCCCCGTGTCCCGTCCGCGTCTCCACTCCCGAGACATTCCAACATTTTTTGAATTCCTCTGCAAAGGAGCTCTGTAAGGTGAGCTTGGGCTCCAAACTGCCTCCTTGCACAACAAGACACTCTCGTGTATCCAAGTTTCACTTTTACTCAATTAAAGACAACAGAATTGCACAGGATTCCTCCCGTCCATGTGCCCTGTGCTGAAAAGAAAGGAGGACAAAAACCACCCCAACGTAACCGTAGCAACTGAAACTGACGGTACCTTTGTTTACTCTCCTAAATCAGAGAGAAAGCAGAATGTTTTGGGGATGTTAATGGACAGTAACTCCCTGCAAAGACACTGCTCATGAGCTTTACAAGCACAAGTCTCAGGAAATAAGGTGTTTTCTTATATATGAGGAAGAAGAGCACACAATTCTAGAAGAGCTTTTATTTCTTGATATTAGATAGCCCCAAACTCAACCCCTAGCTTTGTTCAAAGTAGACCCAAGTAGCAGCTTATGAAAAATTTACAGTTGCCAGAAGAGAAATTCTGCTTCCAAAGCCAAACAGTTGTTGTTTAAGTTGGTCATTCCAACCACAACCCTGAATTCAAAGAGAAACAGCCAGATGTTTATAAACACACCAAACCAGACCCTTGGGCCAAAGAGGTTACTCGCAACTCACAGTTTCTTGAAAACAACAGTGCACCACTTTTCCCAGATGGCTGGGGACGAGAAGGTTTAATTACAGCCTAACAGTGCGTGTTCATCCTGATGGGCTTGGAGCCCCAGGAAGGGAAGAGAAGTTTTTGTCATTCAGTTAGAGAAATACTACAGAATTGGCAAGACTTTGGGAGGCAAACGATTTTCGGTGAACTTAACGGAACAGTTACGTTTTTATTCTCAAATTTGAGAGGCCCATGCAATTCTCAATGATTGTAAGGCAGAAACAAACAAACAAACCAAACCCCAAGCCCCTACTAATACTTTAATTAACACCTGTCTGATGAGGATTTGCTAGAATTGCTCCCATTTCAAGCCAACGTTACCCCATCATTGAGATGGGGTTAAGATGAACATCTCCACTCGGCATCCCTCAGCAGTTACAGCGCAGAAAGCCCACGAGCAAAGCTCCAACAGCACCAGCAGGGCACGTGTTACACCTTCAGCAGCTGGAACACACCGGCAAAGAACCGTGAGTTCCCAGGGAAGGCAAAGAGACTTCAACTCCCCATCAGTCCAGGTTAGGTTTAGTCAGGAAACACAATCTGTTTAAGACCATATCATCAGTTTACAACTGCTTCTACCATGGAAATGGAGAGTTCCAAAAGCACTTGGGAATTCAAAGAAGGGAAATTTCAGCAAAAAGAATGACATTCAAAACTCTCCACACCTCCAGTCATTCCTTCGTGTCCGCAATCCAAACACAAACCACAAGCAAAATCGAGCTCCAGTGAGCAGCAAAATAACGCAAAATAACTGAGCACCATCATTCAACATTTCACTCTCTACTCCAAACCTTTCAATCAGCAACTTGGCTTTGGTCTTTAACCTGTCAAACCATCTACCTGAAGTTATAGGGCTGGCTATGGAGTGCAGAAGCTGGACACTACAAAAGTGCAATTGACAGATGCAATTTCTGAAGGGATCTCAGAAAAATCCGTTTATTAACCTTCATTAGGTCTGACAGTGCATGGAGAATTTCAAGAGAAAACCAGGTCTGAAAATGAAAGCTAAGTGAAAACAGTCAGCCTCTGTGTTTTGGAAGGAGGGCAATTAGAAATTAGAATTTTAGAAACTGTAAAGTTAAAAAATAATAGGAAAATAAAGAGACCAAATGCACATTTTGCTGTAGTGTTCTTCAAATTATAACCAGTGAAGAGATTATGGCTGGTTTTGTTAGAGAAAGCACGCAAACTTTGATATTATAAGTTGTAATAAATAAAACCCAAGACAATTACTTCTTACCAGTAGCAAACTGGGTTCCAGGTCTAGTGTTTCTCCTACAACAGCTGAGGACATCAACAGCCCTAGGGCAGCACAGGCAGCACGCTGTCTGCGACCTCCCGCTAGCGCTGGGGTGACCTCTTGTAGGGGAAAGATGGAACTATGGCAAAGAACAAAGCCAGAATAAATTATTAGTCTTAAACTACCAGATTACTGAACGACAACGATCCATTTTGAAGTGCTTTCCCTCCACACTCACCACTGATAACACCTCTAGGACTTAATGAGCCCAGAAACATTAACTCAAAGCATATCAGTATGTTGCAGGTAATTACAGCCTGGTTATATTTTGCATTAATATGAGCAAGAGTTACTTCTTAAAGTATGGGGGGGGAAGTCTAATTTTAGATAGTAAAACTTCAAACAAATCCTTGAAACAACAGTGTTTCCTGTTTGGTAACTTTTCAAAACCTTCTCACTTTAATGACTTTTTAAAGAGACGTTTGGGGCCTGAAGGGCACTAATTCACCTTAACTGACCTAGTAAATACTGAGCTCAAAGAGCTACCAATACAACTACTGGGAAAAAAACCCCAAAAAGACAAAAAGAAGTTTGCAAAGGAATATTCATGAGAATTTTGTCTTGAAATGCCTTACTGGCCTATTTCTACTGGCTGATGCCATTTGAGATTGAGAGACTAAACAACACTAAAATTTGAAAATTCCTTGTAAAATGATAATTGAGCAGAGCAAGGCACCTTCTCGGATACACCCTTAACATTTATCATTAAAAGGTAGAAAGAACAGGACTAGAAACACAAAGGGGTTTTTGTCCGTGAGGACTCGTCCACTGGAACTATCACCTTGTGATTTGTTTTTCTTACACAAAACAGATTTTTATTTTCTTTGGAATCACAGAATCATATTCACTACACTTGCCACATTTAACTTGCAACTGAAGCTTCTGACTGCACCTTATTCAAAGCTTTGTACTGTTTGTATACTGTTAACCTTTCCAGCAAAGTGTTTGCCATACATTTCCCATCGCTACGTTTCGGACACCTTTGGTATACAGATCAGCTCTCCTCAGGATAATAAACCATAAATCAACACCGCTGATTTCAAGACTGACCTTCCACAGTAACAAGACTGTGAAAGAAAACATGGGAAGATAGAAACTGAGAAACCTTCTCCGATACAAACTCGTGTCATTACAGACAGTAAAATAACACCTCTGATACACGAGCGAAGCAGTAAGGAAAATCCAAGTATTCTTATGGCAACAAACAGAACTGGGAAAAATCTTGAAAACAAATCTGACCCAATTGAAGCAAATACCACTGACTTTGTTCTCAGTTTCTGTTGCAGACTGCCAAGCCTCGCCTCTCTCTAATTCTGATTGCTTCTCCATAGCAATTGTTTTGGCGAGCTCCTTTTAGTCCTCTGATTGAGACAGTTACAGAAATAAAATAGGGGACTGAGGGAGCCAGACCAACACAGACACATGGGAAATTACTTTGTTAGCAACGCATAGAAGTAATAACGTATTTTCACTTAGACTTAAGGCTGTTGCTTTAAGATTCTCATTTGCACCTCTGTCCCAGAGTCACAAAAGAAGCCAGAAGGGTCTGGAGGAATGGTAAAGCTGAGACCTGCACTGCTTTGCACTGCTCTGTATTTCTGCTTCTTGCTTTGAGCTCTGCACCTGTTTTCCTCTTCTAACCGAGCAGATGAGAACCAAGTGACCGTGATTAATGGAGGCAGCCCTACCGCAAGGTAGGAGCGGGAGGAGAGCCAGAGCCATTGCTTCAACTTTGGCAGCGGGGTAAGATTTCTAAACCAGCCCTTGTTATCAACTCTAAATCCAGTTCTCTAAAGAACTGTAAGCCCTCACGACAACGTCATCTCCAGTTATTCTTTGTCTTTCCCTCATCACGTGACAAAACCATCTTTAAATGCTGAGAACTTACCAATATTTGGAAATGTTTCCTGTTAGCAAAAGTAAACGTCACGATGTTTCACAGCTGGACAGTGCATGACTTAGTGAAGAGAGGCGAACGGCCTCTGGTAACGAGCTCCAAAAGGTTCATCAGACGTCCTGGATTTGGGAATGGGAAGAATAGAAGGCAGAAATTAAAATCTAAACATCAACTTAATGTAAAAACCTTCAGTGTCTCATCATGACGAGCAACAGCTGAAATGACCGCGTATTTACAACGCTGTGTTTCGAACGAGAAATATTCTGATGCATTTCGAAGTGTACGTGAAAAATTATTTAGCCCTCGTGTTAAAGAGTTTAACATACATATTTTAAGACTATTAACAACTTAACAATGCTTCCAGAGAGAAGCGCTTCGAAGAAGTCCTTGTAAAAACCATCATTTTACATGAGGATTTCAAACAATTTTAACGACGTTGTTTGCTCTGTTACACGTCGCGGTTTCAGTTAACATCGCTGTGACACTTGCCATCCACGCACTTTAAAGGGGGTAGTATTAATCTAACAAAGTTACAGCGATTCTCCTCCTAAGCAAAAGAGTTACCTAAGCTTATAGAAAAATTGTGTGGCCACGTTATACACAAGTCAGGTATTTGAGTTCTATTCCCACCCAACTCAACGCAAGTCCCAGCCTCCAACAGCCAGCGTCATCCTCATGTTAAAGAGCAGCATGCACAAAGTAAAGCAGTTTGCTTCCCTTAAAAGAATGTTAAAATTTTGAGAAAAAGAGAACCAACAGAGGCACAGGAAAAGATGCAAGCCCCTAACAGAAGGTAAAAGCTTTCTTTCCCATGCCTGTAAAACCTCTGCAGCCCAAAATAGACTATTCCCACCGGTAACAATTCACTAATCCAGCAGGATGCACCTTTCCAAGAGGGCACTAGGTGCACGCTGCCAGCTCCAAGTGCTTACTTGCAGTAATATTTCTTTGTGCTTCCTCTGCATTTCACTTACTCATTTCCCCAGAATTTCCAGCTCTGTCCATGTACCCACCTCTCCATCGTGGAGAGCTCCAGCCCAGAAACAGCTGCTCAGATGATTCCCCTGGTTTTGGTCCCCATTCTCTGTCCTGTGGTCACACCAGAACAGATCCAACCCTGCCCATTGCCCCGGACCTTGCAGAATGCAGCAAGAACATGGAAGAGCTGGCCAGCGCTTAGAAAGCACCTTACAGGGTACTAGGTTTGAGGAGTCTGGTGATACCAAACAAAGAGAAGAATTTAGCTACTGATACATCTGCTACACCGGCAGTGAAGATTAAAAAACCACCCTGAAAAAATCCAAATGCCTGCGACTCGTGTGACACTCACCTGTCCAAGTGCCATTAACTCCTACAAGAGCTGAAGCTTCCGCTTAAAAAGTCACGAAAAGAATCTAGCCAAAAAGTCTTTGCCCTTGTTCATCTATTAGCCAAAAAAACCCAACCTAAAAAGCACCTTAAAAAAAAAAAAAAGAGGATTCGAGAACTGCAAGCGTATCAGACTGGGAATTGCCCTGAAGAATGGTTTCCCCCAAACTTTCTCACTGTTTCTTGGCTTTTTAGCTAGGGGATCTTTGCTCAAGTTCCCAAAGCCAGCAGGTACAAAGGGAGGGAGCCACAGAAGGAGGAAGAATCAAGAGGTAATTTTTAAAGAGAAGTACAGCAGTGGGAGGAACTGAGGGAAAGAGCACCTAAGAGACAGAAAATACATGTAAGGAGTCCAGAATAATCCAAGAGTAAAAAAAACAACCAGCGTAAAACTAAAGATAACATAGGAAGTGCTCTGTGACCAGTCTAATTTCGTTTGTATAGTTCATGGTACAAGGGCTTAGTGCCCAGGATAAATATCCCTTTTACTTTTTAGGATTAATCTCGTAATCCAGATTTGATCAACTATTTTCAAATAAAGAAGCGGAGGGAAGCCAAGAAGGATACAGTGGTAATAAGAAGGAAGTCAAGAAGCTAGTTTTATATTTAGCTACCCCCTCATTCTCCAAGGCTATAGCAGCAGGATTTTCAGGAGCCCTGAATCCCAACTGCTCCATTTATCAGGACTTAAATTAGTTGGTTTCAGGTTTGGGTATTTTAAGCACTTAATGGCTACTACAGAGCATCAATTCTTCTGTTTCAGAGCCTGATTTGAGCATGAGTCAGAAAGGTGTTTTCTCCAATGGGATATTAGTGCAAAAGGTGTGAATTTTGCTTAGCTCTTTGCTCAAAGAGAGCAAGCTAACCACCTGAAATACCAACTGCTCCTGCAGAGCCCTTCTGCACAACGTGAGGAATACCAGGAGGCAAACTCGCTTGGATGGAACGAGACATTTGTTCAACACGTGACGAGGAAATAATTAGTCAAGATAACTAGGTATTTAAGTATACACAGGTATAAACATATTCCTTGATATGTAAAAACCCTACTCACTTTGCTAAATAGGGTTCTTAAGCAGCTGAATTCCTGGCACACACTCTGACATTCTTGTTACTAAGTTTATTTTAATCCAAACACACAAGCAAGTAGCTGCGTTTGTAGAATATTTCTGAGGCCGTGCTGCCTCCCTCCATTACAGGAGACCCCCCGCTCGCTTCTACCCCACAGCGAACGCTGGGCAGCTTCCAACATCTGCAGAGCGTTTTTCTTCCCGAGCACACGCGCAAGCCAAGGGAGTTACAGGACAGAAGGGACCTCTGCCGCGTGGGCTGGAATAAAAGCGAGCCACGGCCATGGAAAGCAAGGCAAGAAGGGGAGTTTCAGCTCTAACTTGGCCTCCACCTGTTACATGGTTCCAAGGCATGAGTATGTCCTTACCTGCACGCAACAGAACACCGTGAGGTGGAACCCATTTCCATCTAATTACAATAACTGTCAAGGATCTCATCCCGCCTGCGGAGCGCTCGGAAGCTATTCAAAACCGACATTTCATCAGCAGTCAGATCTTTCTTAAATATATGGGTATGAGAGAAAGTTAATGCAACCGTTCAGAAAACAAGTGCACCACACCTAACTTGGTAAGGGACAGAAAACCCCACCCAGGAGCCCGGGAGCTCCAGCATGTCTGGGAGGAAATTCAGCAGGGGCTTGCACTAGTTGGCACTGATGAAGGATAAGCGCTTTTAGCACAAACTATGATTTTTTTTGTCAGTGTAATAGAAAATGCTTTGGCAGAGCTGAATACAGCCCAGCACCTGTTTCACAGAAGGGGAGACTGATCAAAAGCAGCTATGACACCAGCACGTTTGCTCAATGGCCATAGGATGAGGACTGAATCCCAAGCAGCTGTCCCTATGAACTGGACACACGGGTGCATCCGAGCACCCCAAAGCAGCACGAACCAGAGAACTACTGAACTGTTCAGGGATGTTGAGATTCTTCCCCCTTTCATCTCAAGTGAAAAAGTCCCGCAACAAGCAACCCGTGCTTTTATTTCTCATTCTGCCTAAGAGGATTCAAGATCTAGAATCATAGAAATGTCTGGGCTGGAAGGGACCTCTAGAGGTCATCTGGTCCAACCCCCCTGCTGAGAGCAGGGACATCCTCAGCTACAGCAGGTTGCTCAGAGCCTTGTCAAGCCCCACCTTGAATGTCTCCAGGGATGGGGCCTCAGCCACCTCCCTGGGCAACCTGTTACAGTGCTCCACCACCCTCATGGTAAAGAACAGCAGAGGGAATTGAGAAAACCAGCTACCAAAGGTTGCATTTAAGGGGGCTGCAACACAAATATATCACCTAGTGAAATGAAAAAGTCCTCAAGAGAGAACAAAACAAAGTTGTGAAGCAACAAATTTTAACACCAGAGTCCTGACTGTCATCGTACTTGACTAAAATACCACAAAAAGGCTCCTGGAGATCCCTGGGCATGGAGATGGAGGAGGATGCCAGCACTTCACGCAGACCGAACGCCTCCCCTCTGTCTCCCAGCTGTGGCCGGTCCTTGTCGCCTCGCCTACCGTGACCCCTGCTCTGCAGACAGCCCCACCCCACGCTGCCTTTCACTAGTCACACTCTTGCCCTTTCAAATACCACACACACAAAACGCAGGTAAGCTACACCCCTCAGAATATTCGAGCAAGACGTAAGCCAGGAGCAAAATATAAACACGGTATTAATCCCTTGTTGTTGGAACTTCCTAGGGTAACGCTCACAGCCAGGAACGGGCACGAACCGCTGGCTCCTGGGAAGGAGAGCAGACATGTGGGATAACCATTACCATTGCAGGTAGCTCTTCAAAGGCTCCAGCTTAGCCCCCTCTTTGCCCTTTTGTTTGCCCATTAAACTAAGCACCCAGGAGCAAGGAAAAACCCTGGGAATGCTTTTTACCAATTTAGGGGGAGTCTGAAGAGTGTTACAGAGCGCTCTGGAGCGGCCAGTAAAACCAGCAAGAACACGAAGGGAAAAATGTCCTGGGAAAGGTTGAGCTGTTTATGAAATAACTCTGCTCTGGAAGCAAGCAGCAACAGTTTGGGTTGGGTGTTAGCCTACTGCTGAGCTGCTGGGAGGACAGGAAACTTTGCTTAGAAACTTCAAAAACACGTATCTAAAAAAAAATAATAATCCACACAAGTGGATGGCAAAGACAAAAAGAATACGCTCAACCTCACAGCAACACAACGCGTTCCCAGAGGAAAAGCAGGCGTACAAACAACAGATCCTTCCAACATGAGACATTTTTCCTTTTGATGGAGGGCTGCTGGGGAGGGGGTGCTGCTAAACTGGTTTTCCTCTAAGCACTTCCAGTTATTTAAAAAAAAAAAATTAATAATAATAATAAAAAAATAAAACCCTCTCCCAAAAAAGGAACCACCTGTGTTCAAACGGTCCCAGAAAACACG
>JANHGN010000884.1:0-22418 GCA_024605025.1 Megaceryle maxima | reverse complement strand
AAATAATTTCTGCTAATTGAATCTTAGCTGTTAATTTCCTTTGTTGTATATGGTGAAAGAAGAGCTTCATTGAAAATACACCAGAATTACTGAGTAATTTTTGCATTTTTTTTATTTATGCTATGTCTTTCCACTTAATAATAATAAAAAATATCATTTTTTTATCTTCTTTAGCTGTATTAATAAGTCATCCTGCTTCCCATTATACAACTAACATAAGTCTAAGCACCGCTGAGGTGTGATCTAAACTGTTAAATTAGGGCTTAAAAGGCACTGATTTTCAGCTCTTATGCAGTCCATCTGCACAGAGGGAGGGAAAGTGGAGACAATTTTACCCAGTGAGCTTAGAGTTTTATCCTGCTAATTAATTATTTCTAGATTAACAGACTTCTACTGCTGGCCACTAATCATCCAGCTGTGCAGCTTGCTTCTATGGCATGTGCTCTCTTTGCTAATGCTTGTACAAATAAAATAGTTTTAACTAATAATTTAAAATGTAGAAATGTATTTTGTACTGTATTTATACCTTATATAGAACCTGTGTAGTCTTCTGTTGTATTACAAGGTTTTATACTGGCAATTGAAAATTGTTCAACTGACAAGGAAATGTTGGAAGTGATAAAATACTCAGGATGTCACCCACAAGGTATGAACATACAAATGATCTTGTTTTAGAACCTCAAGTGTTTTTTTAGATTGATTTGTTAGCTGTACTACAGATCAGTTAAGACTGTGTTCTATAAAATATTATCACTGGCATCTATGATGTCAGTTGTTCAGTATATAAATGAAACCCCAAAATATAGAGACATTGCTTGAATATAAACCCCTGTGAATTTCCCACAAGTAGAACACTTTATTTCAGCATATGGATGCCTTACTGGTATGTATGCACTGCACTGCTCTGGACACTGCAAAACCACCCATTGTGCTGTGGTGCACTCAAAACCGAAATGGACACAGCTAATTGTCTTCCAGGTTATATGGGATAGAGGAGAGGAAGTCATACCTTCTTCCCCAGGGCACTAATGGATATAGAATTTTTTCATTTTATTGGTATAGAAAATTTTGTAAGACCTTAAAGAACTATGTATTCAATGGCATTGACAGAGGTGAGATGAGCAGAAAAAAAATAACTTAGTAGTCCTATGATGATTATACAGCTTGAAAGTGGAATTATATATTTTTAAGCTTCCTTTCTTTACTCAACACACTTTTGAAAAAAAAAAAAAAAGTAGTTAAGTATTCTGTCAAAAAAAACTAGGAATAAAACATGACTTCTTCAACACAAAACACCAGAATTCAAAGTTTAAGGTAAGACCTATTATTAAAGGAGCAATCTACCATCCCGTTATTACTGCCACCCTGCCCCCTTGCTTCTGAACCTTACTCACCTCCTGATGACTTTTCCCTAAGACATATTACTTTCATGCTTAAAGAGTCCCCAGAAAGCTACCCACTGGACTCCTTAATTGAACAGATTTGAATTGAAGAGTCAAAGTACGAAAAGCGGAAAGTGTAACTAAGCTGTTATTCATCTCTTTTAAAAGACTGTTGTCATGCTTAAACAAAAGATGGTAAGTATGAACATTAGATGTCCAAACAGTCAATAAAATACAAATGTAACTTTTTACATCTCATGAGGAATCTAGGGAAACATATACATTCTTAGGTGGATAGGGTCTTTAATGAATTTCTGATTTCCTGGTGATCATAAACTGTAGGCAAACCCATGGATTTTACAGAGTCTGAACAGAGGCTTCTCATTTGTTCCCCCATTTCACCCTCTTCTGACTGCCAACCTGCTGGTGAGCAGTGGGACTATTGTACTATCAACTCACCTCCCTCATTTCATAGCAGTTCAGCCTAGCTTTACAAGTAAATTTAAACCATTAATGAAAGAAGGATTTTTCATCTTATCTGTTTTGTTTCATTAAAAGAAACAAAAATAGTGTCTTGAACTCTGTAAATGCAGGACAACAGGTGGCCTAACATTTTACATTATCTTTTTTCAACTGGAATTTTTCTGATAGTTAATGAAATTTGACAATGAGAAACCCACTTCAGAATACTCAACAGCACAGCTATGACTGAGAAGACCCAGTTTCAAAGCCACTTCCTACATGATTAGGTCTTCCAATTTCAAGACAATGGTTATAATTCCTGGCTTAAAACAGGAGCAACATTCCTTGTCAAATCTATGCCAAGTATCTATACCTAGCCATTTGTTTTATCTTTTGCTGTGCTTTTAAAGAAAATAGAAAGAAAAGGAAAAACAAAACACAACAAAACACAATCTTGTATGTGTTATCTTTCTCTTTAGGCAGCCAAATGGAAAATTTTCAGATCAGGTGGATTTTTATCACCTTGAAAATATCATTATTCACACAATTCTGATTGTGGAAAGAAAGCACCTCTAACTTATGTATCCAGTTATAATTTAAAATTTTAATGTACTGGAGTAGTCACTGAAAGAGAGTAATAGATTTGTCTTACAGTTTTCTTCCTTGTTAAGTAATGCATGCTCAGTTCCTATCTAAAATTGTCTAGTTTCAATGTGTGGCTGGTGGAATTTATTTGCTGCATTGAATATCCTTCTACTACTTTAATTCTGTTCGCTGAAACAGTTATAATCTAAACAGCTATGATCTATGACCATGGCAACACATAATCTTGGTCTGCTGCCTTTTGTCAGCTTTCAAAAAGAGTAACTTGTTTAACTTTATCATTGAAGCTGATAGATTGAAAAGACATAGAAAATATCAAAATATATTTGAATTACACCCTTTCTGACAAACAAGTAAATATCAGAAGAATTTTTTTTTCTCTCTGTGCTTAGTTGTTCTGCTGAAAAAGTTAGAAAATATTTTTTATGAAAATGTCCTTCTATTTCTTTTCATTATTCTTTATTTATCCAAGAGCTAGAGAAGTTAGCATCTTTTAAGAAGAGCTATCCTTTTGTCATATTATCATAGAGTACACATTTTCCTGTAAAAACAAAAAATCCAACAATATAGAAATATCACCAAAGTGAAGGTCATTTTTTGCCTTTACTAGTTTAGTTTGCATATGTTAGAAACAATAGAATCAGTCTATCTTTTACATATTATAATCTAAAGAGAGAATTGATTTTGACAGTAAAATATGATAAAGTTAAAACTACCCTCAAAAGAAAGAAAAAAAGCCCAAACATGTACGTTAAAAGTGGTTTTGGGGAAAGCGAATCAGGATTGAAAGAATTGCCTGTTTATAGGGAAGGCAAATGGAAAAGAATAGCTTTTCAAGTAATCAAAGAGGCTTGACTGAAATAAGCTAAATTGATGAAATTGTTCCTATTGACATTTTCCTATAGTTAAAGATTCATTGGAGAAAGACCACAAGTTCCACGGTATGTCCTTTCTAGAACCTACAATATTTTAAGGAAGATGTCTTTCAGTCTTTTCTGTCATGAAAACTACTTTTTTGGAGTACTTAGGTGGTCACTAAGAGAGAATACTGTTCTTTAGTATGATCCATAGGTCATATGAGGTATAACCAAAGGGGTCTCTTTTTTTGTTTTTTGTCTTTTTTTTGTGTGTGTGTGTCTCTTTTTGTGTCTATTCATAAAATGCAGAGAGGTTTACAAGGCATCGTAATATGTGCCTTTCCTACCTTCCAGCTATGGGTTCCAGAGCCTTAGTTGTCAAGGTACTGCCCTAAGGTTGTGACATCTGGCTTTCAGTCCCTACATAAAGACTATTTGTTCATCTATACACAGTAGCAGAGCAAGAAACCTTTCTTCCAGACAGACTGAAGTTAACGTATACTCTTACACACGGGGAAATGTAGCATTGTCTCTTGATGATGAGTTAGATATTAAACTTGTTCTCCTTGTGTCCATCTGCTGCCTGAAAAATGAGCGCTTTTGATTCCAAGGTCAGTAGCTATTGCTAGGATGAATGGAATGAACCATGTTAGATAAAAGATTTTCTATAAAAAAACAAAACAAAACCAAAAACATATGTCATCTTACTTGTTAGCTTTATAATTTTGCAGTAAACTTAAAGCATAGGTGTTTTCAAGTAGCATAAATACTCAAATTAATTTTCTGTATTACCAGTATGTTTTAGGGTTTTTTTCTGCCACTCCTCAGAAGACAAAAAGCTACAAGAAAGGCCAATACCTGATTTATTCCTCCCTAGTATCACA
Source organism: Megaceryle maxima (assembly GCA_024605025.1). Taxonomy (NCBI): domain Eukaryota; kingdom Metazoa; phylum Chordata; class Aves; order Coraciiformes; family Cerylidae; genus Megaceryle; species Megaceryle maxima. The sequence goes on along the minus strand of JANHGN010000884.1, from coordinate 18,230 downwards.
TGATAGCAGAGCAATATACAGCCAAAGGGACACGAGCAGTTTCTGCTTCCTTCCAAATAGTTTGGTGCTGCAGTCAGAATACTGAGCTAGAAAATTTCACCTTGTCCTGATTTCAGCTGGAATAGAGATAATTTTTCTCCTTATTAGCTAGAATAGTGCTGTGTTTTAGATTCAGTATGGGAATTGGCATAAGAATGCTGATGATATACTGATGGTTTTAGTTGTTGCTAGGAAATCAAGGACTTTTCAACTTCCCATGTCTTGCAGTTGCATTGTACATCACTTGTTTGTACATTCTATTATTCTTATTATTTTAATTTTATTTTATTTCAGTTATTAAATTATTTTTATCTCAACTTATGAGTCTCCTTACCTTAACTCTTTCAGTTCTCTCCCTTGTCCCTCGTAGCGGGGAAGAGTGAGTAAGCAGCTGTGTGGTGTTTGGCTGCTGGCCAGTTTCAACCCATGACACACCTTCAGATACATACTGAAATGGTTGTATACTTTTTGTGATGATGTTCAGTACTTCTAAACATTCAGATAGGAAATATAAAATATTGAAATATTATATTCTGTGGTTATTATAATCTGGTTTATCTGGTTAATTGACCATAAAGACATTATTGGAAATTAGTTTTATTATAGATCTAAGTCTTTATGTGTGGTATATTCATGCCATGCTCTCTTTATCTTGTTTCTATCAAATCTATTGAATAATGAAGGGAATGATCAATATTCAAGCTTGAAAGATTTTTTTTCCAAGTTCTTGCCTTGGAATTTCAGCCTGAATGAAATAGGTGTATACAGTAGGTGGAACAAAGGCAAAAAATGCTAATCACTTTCAAAGAAAATAACAATGCCACCCCTCAAAAAAAAAAAAAAAAAAAAAAAAATTCCTTTTCAATTCTCTTTTGGGAGCTATATTCATAACAAAACTGAAAGAGCAGACACTGAAAGCAGCATAGCAATTCAACTTCTATCTGAAGGTGGAAACACCCAAGTGTTGAAAAGCTCCTTCTACCAGCATATAACTATTAAGTTTATTAAGCTGCACTTCTATGAGGAATTCTTTTTATTAAACTTAATATATTTTTGTCCATCTTTATTTAGTTATGGTTATGGATAATTCTCCTTATTCAGTGTTATTATTTATGAATTATAGAAGACAATGATTTCATCAGCATGAATGAAAAGATAGAAAATTCCTATGATTCTGCTATATGTTATTGCTGGTCAGTGTCTTTGTTAAAATTGATTTTTGTTTTCTAATTAGTAATCAAAAAAAGTGCAAATGTTTTCTGGGGCTTTTGTCATGTTTAAAAATAGCACAGGGCATACATAAGAGAACAAAGCAGCCTCACTTTCACAGATACAGTTTAGGATGTAATCAAACAGCAAGTTCTAAAGGAACACCTGCACTGAAACCTTGCCCACCTCCTCCTCCTTATTCTTCTCTGGCAGCAAGCCTGATCTGGCCTGCCAGCTCTCCTCTGCAAGCAAGGACAGCTGCAAGAGAGAAAGAAAGCTCATCTTCATCAAAACACTCTTTGAAGCTCTTCTGAGGATAAACATTCTTCATTTATTAACAGCTTAATGCTTTGATAAAAGCTCACTTTGTTAAGTAGTTTGGCTTTCAAGAACTGCCCACGTAGATATTTGCATGAAGTTTATAAGGACTTTCAGACAACATAGGATTGCTGGAAATATTGCTCAAGGCATAGAAATAAAAACAGAGACCATATTCCTACTAGGAAAAGACAGGAAAAATCAAAGGAAATTTATGTTCAACAGGCTTTGCCATTTTCTGAACTATCATAGTCTTTTCTGTATGAAAGTGCCATTATATATAATGATGAATAGCTTTGTTCTTGATTTTGCGTAGGTCAATGCAAAGGAAAATTTAACGCTGTGTATGCTGTTATACCTATAAGAAGGCAAAAACATAATGAAAATTTCAAACCCAGTGCAACTTAAAGTCAGCCACTTACATGTCCAGGGGAAAAAGGAAGCCAAACAAAAACTACTGTATAGTCATATCTCATGCAACTAATTGATTTAGGTCATAATTTCTCCTAACTGTAGAAAAAGGTGACTAAAATTCAGTACGATATGAATTCCGGAATAACAAAAACTTATAAATCATTGATATCTGTCTTCACAATTCTCTTTAATTACTGCCTCTGCCTTTTTACCAGCATGAAGCTGAAATGCTGAAATACCACAAAGTTACTATCCAATTTACTATCCAACTGCATGAACTAAGTCTTTTGATTTATCTTGTTAGGAATTAATTCCTAAATTTCCCATGGAAAAAACCTCTCACTCTTACCTTTATGTTTCATGAAATACTTTATAGTGACACACTGCAAGGAATATTTTGGTGGAAGACAGACTTTCTTATGTGAATCTAAATTAACAACTGAGACTTTTTTCTTTTAATTGGAGAAATTTAAAATAACTTGTTAAATGTATAGAAAATATAGTCCTTAAAGCCTTCAAGCTCCCAGGCATTTTAAGATGCTTTCTTTGAAAACTATTCTAGTCTTCAGAAATGTTAGTAAAAAAAATCCTTTTGAAAAAAGTGTTATTTTTTCCATAGCCAGAAAACAACAACAACAAAAAAAACCACCAAAACAAAACAAAACAAAACCAAAACAAAAAAACCCAACAGGATTAACTTTTTCTTTGTATTTATTTAGTAATCTTATATGCTCTAATCTCTTTCTTACTGTACTTTTAAAACCTGTTTTAAAACTATAAGCATTTTGACTGATTATTGATTTAAAGCTGTTCTTTTGTATCCTAAGCTGGGATACCAACCTCTGAAAAACAATGGAAGTTTGAAGAACTGAGGCAATTAATTGAAGAACCACTATAACAATAGAGGAAATGGGTAAAAAACTCAAACAACTATTGTAGAATTTAGCTAGAATGAGTCCACAGGAAATCAGGGCACAAAGATTATTAAGGACTGGACCATCTTTCATGTGAGGAGAGACTAAGAGAGATGGGACTGTTTGGCCTGGAGAAGACTTGATGTGCCAGGGGGTCTTATCTATGTTGATAAATTTACATTATGGGGTGAGGGAGGCTGAAGAAGAGGAAGCCACACTCTTTTCAGTGGTACCCAGTAATGGAACCAAAGGCAATGGGCATAAACTGAAACATGGGAGGTTCCCTCTGAACACCAGGAAACATTTTTTTACTGTGAACATGACTGGTCCCTGATATAGGTTGTGGAGAGAGCTGTCAGAGTGTCCATCCCTGAAGGTAACCAAACTCCAACTGGTCACAATCCTGAGTAACCTTCTCTAGTTGACTAACTTAGTAGGGAGTTGGATTAGATAATCTTAGGAGGTCACTTCCAGCCTCAGCCATCTTGTGATTCTGTGGAACACCTTCTGGAATAAGAATAGTGGCCAAGGGCTATCCATACACCACAATAAAGAATGTTAATGAACTGAGTATCCAAAGCGTTTGTTCCTGGGTGTTAACACTTTGTTAACACTAGGGTAAGTATAAATCATTTTATGAGATTCATCAATGTGATAAGTACTTATTTTTAGCTACAGTTTAAGTAATTAATGAGAACTGTCTCAAATTATAAAATGAATGTTTTGAAGAGATTTCTACGGAAATCCTCAAACACATAAGATTTAGGACAATTTATGACACATAGGGTTTTCAAGCTAAGAGATATTTTAAATTTATGTTTATGATGAAATTAAACCTATCTAAATTTATGTGCATCACTGATAATTCCTCATTAAATAACTCAAACACATCTTTTAAAGTATTTAATAATGTTGTGTTTTCCCTGTTGAGTCAAAATAGAATGATAGGTAATAAACAATAAGATAAAATTTTACCGTGTTCCCTTCCCTCCTCCCCCCCCAAATCATATCCAAGTTTTGTACTTTTATATATGTATGCATAGAAAAACAGGATCTTCTTAAAACAGTGTACCATAGACAATAAATACTGCTAATGTTTGAGATGTTAACATAATCTTCCTCAAACAGAAGGTTAATCATTGTGGTTGTAATAATTATCTATATGAATGAAGCTTAAGTTTAAAGTTTAATAGGATAAACATTTTTTGGTAAGGAAAAAAACAAACCAAAACAAGCTATTAATTCCCTAGAAAGGTTTCTTTACCTTTTTGTTACAAAATATAGATAATGATGAAGTATCTGATTTTCACAGCTACTACTAGGAAAAAAAAAAAAAAAAAAAAAGTTATGTTTTATCAGCTAAAAGATACCCTCAGTGGGAAAATATTATGCAGTGTCTTTTCTTTCCTAGAAGGAAGTATCATAATTAATTTATAGCTTTCACTCTCAAAATATGAAATCTTGTTCATTCGGTATTTAAACAGCTTTTGTGCCTGCTACAGATGGAGTCAACTGTGTCAATAATTTAGCACACTACTTGTATTTCCTTAATGTTAGTTTGGGCATGAGTCTTGAGAGTTCTATACATCTGGGAAGAAAAATAAATCTATTTAGGTGAAAGGGTCAACTATTTAACTGTAAGGTGTAAGTATGTTCAACAAACTAGGATCAAAGTAATATATTTCCTGTGTGGTCCAGTACTGAATGTTTAATGGAAGAGCACTACATATTGTATGTTCTTTTTAACAGGCAATAGACTAATTCAAATGGAAAACACACACACACAAAAAAAACCCAAAAAAACAAACAAACAAACAAAAAAATCCTGGCATTTCACAGATTTCCTCTGGCTTCTCATAGCTTGCATGAAAGATCAGGGAGTTTGAAGCTAGTCAGAAGGGTTAGAGTTCCTTCAATTTCTTCTTTTGCCAAACATTTCATTGAATGTGAAATATGTTATTTATGTATAGCGCATAAAACACTATCAGGTTTAAGATACTAACGAGAAAGTATAAAACTATAATAACAATTACAATTATTATCTATGACACTTTCAATCTTCGGTATGCTTCTGAATGACAGAACCTGATGTAAGTAAACTTTGTCCAGGTACACCTTAGGATTACAGGCAATGCAAGGAGAGAAAAGGAGCCAAGGCTTAAGAAAATACACAGGCAACACAGAAATTCAAATTAGGCAGGGAAGCAAATAATATCTCCTCCAAATGAAAGTTTGTTTCGGATTCAGCCGACTAATAATTAACATTGATATCTAGAAAATATTTTCTAGCTTCACACACTCATAATTACCAAGCATACAAAGATTAGTTTGAAGCAAAGGCTTGCAGGTATATCTGGACACATCACATGTTGATGATCCTCTTTGAGCCTTACTGACTTCAAAGGGACATTTTCTTTGAGTAAGGTTTCCTGCTAAGGATGACTGTGAGAACATTGTGATCTTTAAGATGTAGAAAGGAAACAAAAGATGGAAAAATGACTGATGGGCAGGAAAATAAATAAATAAATAAATACAGATTATTAATAGAGAAGCTAGAGATACGATGAGTAGTACTTCATAGCACCAAACTTTGTTTGACACAGTTTTTAACTCTGAGGTAAGAATATTCGTTAACAATGTAACAACATAAAACAGTGATTCTTATTTGGTTTGTTCCAGACCATGAAACCTTCCAAGTGAAGGAGAGTTATGTATAGAGCTTAATTTCCTTTATTCCATTTTTTATTCCTGGGAAAGGTCTGTTTAGTTCAAGTTCAATACAAAACCTGCTAATTTTGTAGTTGATAAAAATTTTTACCAGATGTGTATCAAACATTTCATAAGGAGACATACAAGAGATGAGATTAATTTCTGAAGCTACTTCTGCAAAGCCAGACTGAGTCCAGGGACAGTAAATTAAAGACTACTGACACCACATTTTACATAAAGTCAGCTACTTATATCTACTTTTCTTTCTATTTTCCTGCACTCATTCCTCCCTGATTCACATTGATCCCTCCTTTTTTCTCCTTGTGACATTTCCTCTAAGCACTCCACATTGTTAACACAAATAACCATAGCACCCTTAAAGTTTTTCACCTTTGCACAATCTCCAAATGCTTTTACCCTTCATCCCATAAGAAGACCTATTGTCCTTTTGTCAGTTGCCCTCTTAAGTCTGCAAGGCTTTCTGGACAGAGTTGGTTGGCTCCCCTCAATGGGTTTCACAGAAGGGCAAGTTGCTAAACAGACTTTGGCAGTCAGAGGAGTCACTTATTTGGGTGCCCCACTTGCTATTACCAGATTATTGGGTTTCCTCTGCCCATCACTCCTCCTTCAGTCCCTCTAGGTTAAGCTTTATGGGGAAACAGTCAATGGGGATACATTGAGCAACTTATAGCAAGCCCCCTATATAAAATAAACCCCAACCCAAGCAAGACTTGGATAGAAAACTGAATCTTTGAGATTTGAAATTCCTCTATGTACACTCCCAATATGTGTGCATAACATTTTGTGTCTTTCAAAAAGCAGAGAAAAAGAGATTTTAATCCAACATAAAACATGCAAGTATACTGCATAAATATTTCTACTCAAAATGTTTAACTCTACAGTTCTAGTCATCATATTCTTTAACATCTCCAAAGGTTAAATACTGTTATGCTAGTTTCCTAGTTTTCATTAATCACAATTTTTAGCTTAAAGGTTTTCTTTTCAGATCACCTAACTCCTAAAAGAACCTTTAGAAAGTAGAAAGAGAAAGAAGAGAAATAAGAATGTTAGGAATAAGGAAATACTTTAGATGGATAATTTTGCAATTTTCTAAAAGAATTAAATGAATGAGTTTTCTATACTAAACATTAGTATTCCTGTAAAGTGAATAAAAAACTTAACTGGTATGTAGACACAGTTTTCACAGAATATTTCAAGAATTTTAATGTTAAAAGACTGATGTAGCTTCAACCTTTGGGTAAGACCTCTAAAATAATTATAAAAACATTGTCTGTCACCATGATTGACCAGGTGAATGATCTATGAGCATAAAAAACTATACAGAATTGAAAAAGAGTGCAATCAAACTATTCTGTGTATTTTTTATATAAATCAGACTTTTAATTGTTATTAGATGAATTACTTTGATTTTTTTTTAAGTATCATAAAACTGCAATAGGGTTTACAAAAAATCCCTTATAAATTTAGAAAAGAAATATAATCTTTGTTATCTATGAAGTATACTCTGTACAATTCAACTAAAACTCAGATTTGACTAAATAAGAGTGAGAATATCTGAGTCCTATTTTTACTTCCACCATAGAATAAAAATAGGGCTGAGAACAACAATATCATGATTACGTTAACATTTATGGTCTGTTCTAGCTTCACTGAAATATTCCAATAATCTCTCATTCATGTTCTTTTATACAAAATTTGATGATCAACATTGCAAATGAAACTTGATTATAAACTGATATTGATATTAAACAACAAAATCAGTTAATCCCTGTTACTTCCTCGTCTTTATTTCTGTATAGTTTGGAAAGGGAAGAGTAGAGCAGGACAAAGTACAGGAACTACAAAGAGCAGGACCACAATACAAAGAATGTTGATATATAATTCAGTTAAGAGGAATTTCTTTGAAATACAGGAATGAATAGCTTATGACTTTCATCCACAGTGGATAGACTATGTACATGTTCAAAGAACAAAAAGGAGAAAAACCTCATTGCCTAACTGAAAGAAAGGGAATTTTATGAACTCGTGTCTTTTTTTACCATGTTGACATGATCTTGGAAATCTCTTGGAAACCACTGTTACTTGTACTACCATCTACATATTTTTCAAAATTTAAATTTCCAAATTAGCTTGTAGGAATCTCTTTTCATATGGTCTTTTGTCTGCCAAATCACTGCAACTGAAAACATTATCAGTTAGGAAGTTATGTAGATTCAACTTCAGTTAAATTCTTAAAAATGCATGTCTGATACAATATTTGTATGGGAAAATCTTAAATTAGTGAGATTTTCCTAGTTTTAGTAGCTCTGACATTCAATATATGAAATCTAGATAAAAATCTGCAGTAACCTCTGTTACCTGGGAACTGTATTTTTTATTAGTGAAGTAGAAATATAGAACAGTTTAAACCGGTATTTAAAACATGCTTTTCTGCACTGACATACCTTGTAGAGTCTTAGTAAATGTTTGAAGATTCTTATACAACAATATTTTATTGCAACTGAAGAAAAAAAGTTAACAATTTTTCATACAGTGTTAAGAAGTGATGAATATAAAATAATAAAATACATATCTTGATAATGTCACCACATTTGACTTATCTTGCATGAAAAGGTCAGAGTCAGAGTATTTTCTAAGATTCAGATGAAGTCTCAAGACACATAGGGCAGAAAATTCAGTAGTTATTTGGTTATATTAAAAGGTTACTGGTTCATAGGAAGAAAATGTGTCTTTAGCTTTGACATGCACTATCACAAGAGGTGTTTATATCTGAAAATAGCTTTTTTAACCTGTATATTTTGTGGATACATTAAAATAGATTAATGCCATCAAAAACATATTTAGAATATAGCAAACAGTTTTATGAACAAAGAAACAAGAATTTTTTCACGATTTATATTTAAAGCTCATATTTCTGAAAAGTACTGTATCTGTTCTTACCCATGTCTAATAGCTGTAAACTATGTAAGAACTATTTTGAACCACTTGTTTTTAAATATCTGTATTATGAAACATGGGATGTGAACTAGCAGTCAAACATTTAAGTACTAATTTTATAAGCATAACTGTCAAATAGACAATAAGATATTTGCCTTATAGGACTATAGTCAAATTAATTGAAAAATCATTTTTTGGAAAAATTAAAATACTAGAATTATTTTTTTTAATTATACAAAGGCAAACATTTTGCTTTTTATTTTGCTTTGAAATAATTATTGCTTTTGTTTAAGAAATTAACCACTTCTACATCTATCCTGGGGATTTCATCCTATGCCCACAAATTGTTACAATGAACTAGAATTTTGATATGGCATTAGTACAATATCCAGTAACAAAATCTCAAAGGAAACAAAATCTTATCTCTTATGACTGAAAGAGTAGAAAATAAATAATAATCTAAGACACTGTCTATATGGTGTACAACAGATAAAATTCACTTTTGTGCATTGCAACTCCAAGAACTTTATATATATAAAGTCTTAACATAGGGTCATACAAATATCTTTTTGTACTTAGCATAAGAAATCAATTACACAAACTGAAGATTTGCACCATATTACCCTGTCTGTTGTACTCTACAAACCACTGCCTGCACTTTTAAATTAAAGAAAAGATTATGCCATCCAAGCCATGTCTTAGGAAGGTGTTTGGAGGTAAGCAGGGTGTTTCACTGAATAGGGACAGGATTCATCTGTGCAGACACAAAGTATCACCTGCATTGGCACAGGATGGGCAGATGTGATGTGGGACCTGAGGAGCACTATCTGAGATGCCCCAGCTGCTGCTCTAGCAGAATTTGGGTCTCTCACAGGCCACACACCATGTCTTTTAGCCTTACAGGGAGTTCTCATATCTCTAAAGTATCCTATTGAGATATGTCATACAAGGGGAGTGAATCAAATGCATGGAATCTAGAGCTACTCAGCTCATCCAAAACACCTGTACTTGATCATTTGAGCAGATTTTGATACAATGATAGTACTGTTTCAATTTCTATTGATAACCATAAGAGCTTAGGCACTTAACTCACAGATACATTGTTGGCACATAATTTACGTATTAAAAAATGTATCTGAATACCACCATTCTAAGAAATACATATGGGAGAAGCTGAAAAGGAACTGCCAACATTTTCAGTGTAGTGTAGTTTAAAGAAATATATAGGATTTTGTTTTTCTTGGGGGGGTGGGGGGGGGTATGGAAGAAATTTAATGCCTATATTCAAGCTAAAATTTATATTTCACATAACTTAAACCTGAAAAATTTCTTTCTATAACGCATGATATTAATTTTAAGGATTTTTTTTCCTGTGTTCCTGACATGTTCTGCAATGCTTATATTGATGGTTCTTGCCCTAGCTATTGGGACCGAGAAGATGATTGTAAAAAACTAAAATAAAATGTTGTAAAATGGTGATGAGACATTTCATTATTGTATGTATCCATGGCATTATAACATTTTGTAGCACCTACATATGCTATTATTTTAGTTCATTATTGCAGCTGTAGATTTAATTGATATTTATATAATATTTTTTAAATTTCATTAAATTCTTAATTGTGTCAATTCCAGTGGTCTTTAACAGTGCATTTGTATGAATGAAACAATTTATTTTTAATTATTTTGAATTTCCTATCTTCAAGCATTTCGTACCACTGTATAAGGGGGAAAAAAAAAAAAAAAGTAAAAAGTTTTCATATGTATGTGCTATTATATATTTGATTTTATGAGTATTTACAACACATCTTCCATGACTTGTCCAGGTTCTATGTCTCTTTTTCAGTGTAAAGAACTTCAGTGACTTTTTTCAGTCTTTCTACAGATAAAATATCAATAACTCGAAAGAGATAAAAAAATGAGAAAGAAAAATGTGGCAAAGAAAGTATCAACAAGCCTATCACAACCTATTACTCGAGGAAATCACAGAGCAATAAAATTGCAGGATTTTGCTCAACCAAAGCATATTCTGGTTTTGTGTATGAGAAATTCTTCTGATAAATAGCTTGAATTCAACTGCCCTGGCATTTCAGTGTCACTGGTAAAATGCTTTCTTATCTGCCCAGCTCTCTGGATGCAGAACGGAATTGCTGAGAGAAGTAGGAGACACAAGTGCTCCCTTCACATCCCGTCTCTCCTTTCTCTCAGTCATTCTCCCCAGGGTAGCAGTGTCCAACAAATTAGTGATTGCAGTCAGAGCCAAGCAAGTAGTCTTTCATCAACAGTGCCTGAAATAACCATAATAAAGCTAGCAGAAGAAGTGACAGAGAAAACAGTTGTCCTACCTCCCATTCCTCCAGTAGTACTGTGTGACAGAACAAGATATCAAAAGATAAAACTTCTCTCTTCTTCAGTTCCCATTCATCTCTACACTTTTGCCCTTTTATTCCTACTAAAAAGCTATAAAACTACTAGTGGCATATTGTGCCTGGTATATTTGTCAGCTGCCTTCAGTGCCCATATCTCTGTCCCACTCAATAAAAGTGATGGAAAATGTTATGCAGATGAAAAGATTTAGTGATAATACAAATCTGTAATAAGTTTAGTAGTTCATTTGGTTTATATTATAGTCAAAGCCATGCATTGTTCTTTCTGTTTCTTGGGATTGTTGTATTTTTTCTTCTCTTACAAGAAAAATATTTTTTTTTAATTGTTGAATTATTGCTCATTGACATGGAATAAATAAGATTTTCTAACTGTCCAGTAGAAACAAAGAAACCAATCAGTCACATTATTGAAATCAAAGCTCCTTTCCATCATGGGATAAATTCAGACTACCTATCACTAGTAGAGAGAGCTCTTAATCAGTTAGCCAGATAATAAATTAATTAATGAATACAAGCAAGTAAAAAAGATGTAATTCTGCATTTCAGAAGTGAATAACATAAGATCTACATCACTAATGGAAATATTTTTTTCTATTAGGGTCATGAATTTGGAAAAGTAAATTAATAAGGAATTTTAAGTCATGGAAGATGTAAAATATGCCTAATATCAAATATTTTGGGAATAAGGAGTTTATTAATTTAAATGCTAGTGTTAATACAAAGGTTAATGTGGCTGAAAAAGTTAAAACAGATATTAAAAAATGGTACATTGAGAGGTTTTTTTACAGCATTCATTTCCTGAAGCTATAACTGGATACACTATGTCCAAAGGCTATAAAATAGTTTTCCTGTTCTCTAACAACTGAAAACAAACAGGATGAAATTAATCATCTTCATTTTGATATAAATCAGAAGAAACTGCATGGAGTTAATGGAATTTCTCTGGGGTAAAACTATGAACATAAGAATTACAGTCAAGATGTTAATGGTTTAGATGAAATGGTGTATTGGAGGGAAAAGATTCAAGGAAGAAAAGAAACATTAATTTTGAATTGCAGGTGACTGCATGCAAAAATAGTGGATGTTAAATAAAATTTGAATGTTCATTTCTTTGATTATTCACTGGTCTTGTCTTTCCTTATGAAGTTATTTCTTTTCTATATGGATTTGTATCCACAGATCAGGATTTCTATTCTACAACACACACATGCTCACTCCTACAGACACTAGTGATAGCCCCTGCCTCTCTAACACCACACGGGCCCTGGGGAGTGGGGCAGTCACTGCTTGATGTAACAGGCCCAGCTGTGGGTACAACAACTTTGCATAATGACTCCACTGCAGACTCAGTCTGCTGCACTGTGACATATAGGAATTTGTTTCTGCCTCATACCAAAAGACTGGGTTTTTTAACTGTTTTTTTCACTTTCAATATTAAACTGTCAACCTAAACCTCCAATGACTTTTCTAACCATGTTGCCCCAAGCCAATCTCTTTGATTTTTTTCTGTATCTGAAGCCAAAGAACAGCTGACACCAGGCTTTCTGTCACTCTCTGGTTTCCCTTACCAAATTTGTTTAAAAAGTGTGAGGTTTTGCATTGCACAATTTTTCTGATCCATCTTTGTTTTCAAGACTGTCTAGATTAATGTAGTCAGTTAGAGCTGGTCAGATGTAGTCAAGGATGTCTTCATCAGGGAAGTTCTTTCAGATAAGCTTCACCACACAACCCTGTGACATTATGTATGGATCTTAGGTCTACAGATGAATTTGTGTTTGAAATTTACTGAAAAAAGGGTATTTAAATACACATATTTTGCTATTACTTTTTACACATATAATTTACCCAGAATCCTTGTTTTATAATGCTTCTTTTTCTCCATCCTTCAAAAAATATTTATAACTATTTAAGGAGAGGTGCAATGCTTAACATAGATAAGCTTCCTGTAAGTTTCTATATTGCCTTTCCTATATTTTCTTTAAATTAATTTCCCACCCTATTCCCACAAAAAAACTATCCTTGCAAATAACAGAATCACATTTTCTTCATGATTTATGACACCCACTGATCATATGGTATAAAAAATGTGAACAGGCTACATTCTACTACTCATTTATATGCCTTTAAAATTCTGCGGTACAGGTTAAGTTGAAAATCAGATATAAGTATTATGATGTTATAAACTACAGCGACATTTCAAAACTTGTGCTGTTCATCATAATTTTGTGCACTGTGATAGCACTAAGAAGTCTTATAAAAGTCCACTTGTTACAATTATTTTTGAAAGTTCACTCTTGTATAGGAATAATTTAAATGGTCTCATTCTTCTAATATAATTATGATTAACTGATAACCTTAAAAAAATTCCAACACGGAAAAGCTATGTCAAGAACAAGTCCATATATTTTCTGTGGATACTGAGAAGATAGATCAAATGTTCATGAAAAATCAGGAATTGGAGGATATATTATAAAAATTATATCTAATGTCAGGTATTTTGAAGGCGAGTGCATTTCTAACATATATTTTACTTTAACTGAAGATTTAGGAAATACTGAATTTCACTTTGTTCGTATGTATCTACATATTTTACTATTTGTACTACCTCTGTACTGGTTCTAAAAATTTTGAATAATATAAAAAAACCCCTACTCATCTAAATACTGAAAAGCACAATAAAAAAATTTTAAAAACAGAAAAAATTTCTATTCTACTTTGTGTCTATTCTGTATTGTATTGAACAGAAAAGAAATAGTAGAAGAAAGTACTCCAGTTAATCTACAAATGTAATTATGCTATGGCTTTTCTATATTTAAAATGCATAAGTGTTCTAGAGTATGTACATAAATACAGACGGCACTATATTAAGGAGGGAAGGGGGAAGCAACTGTCAAGAACAAGATTTGTTTTCTATAGGCAAATCTTAATAATGTAAAATAGACATCAAAGACTCAATTGATGTAGAGGAATCAGCAAGTGCCCTAGGAAAGCTAGAATAAAATATGCAATTAGGTAAATCACTACAGTAAGCACTGAAGGCTGAAGTCATAGAGAGAATGTGTCTTAGAAAAAAAGTCCAGGTATATTAGATCAGTTGCTTTTCCCTTATCCACTGCTGCAGTCACTCCAGTATGGAAAGCCACGCCAACCAGGACAATTAGTCAGGCGGACTTACCATGTTGACATCCCTCCTTGTTTTCCATATGTTTTGACATGCCTTCTAGAAGGATTTCTTCCATGATCTTACCAGGCATGGAGGTGAGGTCAAGTGGTCAACAGTTCCCAGTTTAAAAATTGGTGTCATATTCCCTTTCCTTCAGTCATTGGGGATTACCCTTGACTGACATGATTTTTCAGACATGAAGGAAAGTGGCTTAGTGATTATATCTGCCAATTCCCTGAGGACCCTGGTATGCATCTCTTTGGGTTCCGTGGTCTTGTGTATGTTCATCTTCCTCAGGTGGTCTCATATCTGATGTTCTCCTACAGTGGAAGGGTCTTTGTTTCCCCAGTCCATGCCTTGAGGTTTAGGTGTTTGAGAGATATGAAAGGAGTGATTGACAAGGAAAACTAAGAGGAAAAAAAATGATGAGCTTCCTTCATGCTAGTTTTCACTAGTTCACCTGTCTTATTTATTGTGTGGGGAAGGTATATCTTCCTTTTTAGAGCAACATACCAGTAGAAAGCCATCTTATCTTTCTTCACATTCTTTGCCAAATTCATCTCCAGCTGTGCCTTAGCTTTTCTGATCCCATCTCTACACATCTGGGAAATATCTCACCATTCTTCCTAGGATACATATCTCTGGTTCCACTGCCTGTTCATGTCCTTCTTACAGTTCAGTTTGAGCAGAAGGTCCTTACTAAACTGCTGGTCACCTGCCTTCCCTGCTTGATTTCTTACATGTGGGAATCAAGAGTCCCCAGACTCTAAAAAGGATGTCTTAAACAGCTGCCAGCTCTGTTCTGCTCCTTTATCCCTGAGGGAACTTTCCCAAGGGGTTCCATCCACTAATTCCTTAAAAATCTGAAAACTCCCTTTTTTTCCTAAAAGTCAGTGTCCTGACTCTACACTTCAAATGGCCCATGTTATTCAAGGTTGTGACATGCTCTAGGAGCAGGCAGGCTTGTGTGTGGTTTTTGCTGGTGTTTCCTTTTAGTGGTCAGGTATTTAGGTGTTCTTTAGGTGTATTTAGGTGTTCTTTATTCTTATAGGTATGGTTGGACTTACTGATCTACAAGGTCCTTTCCAACTGCTATTATTTTGTGATTCTGTGAATTCTACTAGGACGTGATCACTGCAGCTCAGGCTACCACCGGTCTTGACCTTTCTAATGAGTTCAACTGCGTTGGTAAGAAACAGGTCTAGAAATGCTTTTCCTCTACTTGGGCTGTGTGTCACCCGGATTAGGAAATTATCCTTGATAAACTGTGAGACTCTCTTGGACTGCTTACAGCTTACTATATTGCTAAATTCATACCATCCTTAGTGTTTTCATCCAAATCCTGTTACACAGCAAGGCATTGTTATTATATTTTTCCACTTAGTAGAAGTAAAAAATGCATATATTTATGAATAGTGAACTCCTTAAATATAACCTTAATTCTATAAGGATGTCAAAAGCTGTACATTTTTTTCCCACATAATTAAGCAGATGCAGAACACTAACATCAATTTTTCACCTCTTTAAAAATTTCTCCCTCACAGAGAGAGAAATAAGAAGGATAACAAGGCATATCAGTGTGACATTACAGATAGTCCCCCCATATTTTTCAGAGAAACACATGCATATGTACATAATGATGAAGAAAATATTTTCATTTTCTACAAATCTTTATGTGGTTTAACTGAGGATGTCTTTTTTGCTCTACTGAGAAAGAAGTGTTCATAAATGTATAGTTGATATCATCCTGGCAAATAAAACTTGTTCATCTTGAGCTATGCCAGATACAACATCCTTACAAATGATAAAATAGTAAAATGAAAGAAAAACATATCTACTTTTTCATACCCATGTGTATATATATCTACACATATGTATTTAGACACATAGACACAAAGAATATAAATAATTTAACTCAATGTAAAATTTCATATGAGTAACTATTGTTGTGGTGATAACATCTTCATTTAGCTGAAAGTTATTTAAGAATCTTAATGCCATATCTTAGACATCATCTTGATGAAGAAAAGGTAGCCATCTGTACACAGAGCAAAAGCTGGGAAATACCAATTAGATCAGCAGAGAGTGAAATTCAGTGTGTGTGTAGTTCTGTAAGTATTTCTTGATGAATGAGTGAACATGACCTTTTAAAATGTGGATATTACCTCTTCACTAATTTCTTTCAACCCTGCAGGTCATCTTAGATATAATTTTTAATACTAAACCCCTTTGATCATGCTGTATAGTAGTACTGTTGTCATTAAAAATATTACAGCAGATTCTGACTTTGAATTCAGGTGAGCATGTACTATGGAAGATAATGGATTACAGGGTGAACATATGAAGACCTCTAGGCATGCTTTATCTGTGTAAGTTTTTAAGCCATATTTGAAGAACACTTATCTACACAAGCACTATCTTTACTATATTTAATCAGGGTATAGCTAGCACATAATGGGAATCTAACAGTATTTATCTCTGCTTTAAATCCTTCAAGGCTCTCTGGTAAAAGAACGCATCAGACCAATGATACAAAATTACCAATATGTCTTACAACAGACTTTTTTGTAGGTTTATCATTGTGCATATTTTTTACTCTATCCTAAAAGATTCAAAAACCAAATGCTAAATTCAATGAGTTTACACAAATCTCAGTATCTTCCACTCTAATAGCAGTGCTGCAAGGAAAGGAATACTTTCTTTCTCTTTGACACTTGTAATGTATCATAATGAAAAATTCAGATACAAAGTCAAGAGAAATTGAATGACTTTTCTTCATTTTCTAATCTTTAAATTGATCATATAAGATTTTTTTTCCCTATTATGACTTCCCTTTTGTTTTTAGAACATTCTGTGTATTTTGCTTTTTATTACTAAAATGAACATTTACTTCATGTTACTGTTGGATGGAAGAATGACACCTGGAGGGATCTCTGAACTGCCTTTGATGACAAACTCTAACTTTAAAATACTTACTTAAGGTCTAAGAATTTCCAAAGTACAAAGGAAGATCTTCCAGGACTGCAAAGTAGATACTCAGTTTGCTCACATATTAATGGTGAAATATCTCCCACAAGAGAAATGGAAGATATGGGTAAAATTCTTTTTTTAGTAATTAAAAATAAGGATTTGAGTTTCCTAGGAAATTATTCTTTTAAATGGGAGTGTTCTTTGTGTTTATCAGATAATGAGCAGTGAGGCTGTATCACTTAATATTTGCTGCTAAAGCTGCACTAGATGTATTACAAGTTCAAAGGCCCTCTTGTCCAGAATAGGAAATTCATTTTCTGACTGATGTTCAGTGACAGTTGTGGCCCAACAAACACAACACTACAAAATACTTAAGTATTTTATAAACCATTGATGATTTAGCTGTCATTGATCAACACACACACCTAAAAAAAAAAAATAAAAAGAAAAAGCAAAAGCTTTATAACACTGACATGCTATGCAGCAAGAATCAGGATACAACCATAAACAGTAGGGGAACTCTGATGATTAGTGTCTGTGACGAGGAATAAGAGAACAGGGATCATATCACAAGTGTTGGCAATTACAGGACAGTTTAGGTCATCACGTACCAACTAATCTTCACTAGGTATGCTATCAGTATATTTTTTTAAATTCTGTTCAAGGTAGTTTTTTTCAGTCTGTGACTCTACTTTCTGATCTCTGGAGTCTTTATGAGGCAAAAAAGTATTTCTAAAAGAAGAGAAAGTGACAAAAAATGTTGAAGTACTTCTCTATTTAGCTTAGGTTAAGAAAAAGAACTTAATACAAGGACATTTTTTGATAACTTTGAAATGTTACTACTTTGAGAGGAAAAAGAAAAATATGAAGTTTCCCTCTTTAGAGACATCAGTTGTTCCCTGAAATGAAAAGAATAAAAAAATGTGTCTTTTGAATGATCACTGCACTCATTTTCTTCTAACATGTGCAAGTAATTTTTTATTGAGGTAATTTTTATTTGCTACACAATTAAAAAAAAAAAAAGAAATGGGAAAACAGTACAGATTTTCTATTTCTCAATGCAGAGCAGAAGTAAATATGAAAATTTTAGCCTGATACATAATTTTCTTATAACAGTAGTACCAAATTTTTCAATATTATAATATTTTT
>JANHGN010000882.1:173067-199349 GCA_024605025.1 Megaceryle maxima | reverse complement strand
AGCTTAAATGTAGACATAACATCTATTTATATAATTAATTATAATAATTTAATAATGTGGACTGATAGACAATTCTAAAAGGTAAAAAAGACACATCACATGAATTTTTTGCAGTAGGGTGAAATTGCAAGTAGTGGCTCTCACTTGAGTTCTAAATCTGCACTCTGTAAACATACACTGTCCACTTAAGGAGATGAAAAATCATGTGAGCCTCTGATGATGAGCCACATATTGCACAGAGAGAGCAACTAAGGCCTTAGACAACCCTTGCTGCTCACTTCTGTATGATGGGTACGTAAACCCCTGTTTTTAATTCAGTAGGGGTTTTCTGGTTAACGAAATGTATTCACAGACTTGGGCCATTGTTGATGAAGCAGTGGACTTCCTATACTGGCCAGATCAGCTTAATTAGACCTGAACCTGAATGGCATCTTCTACTGTCGGGGGGGTGGGGGAAGAGACACAAAGATGAGAAGCAACAGGCAACTCCACATGGCTTGTTTAAACAGGTTATCTTTTATAAACATCACCGAAGTAGGAAGAGAGCTGTAGAGTGTGTACTCAAAATTTTGATTTCTCCAACTGAATTGCAGAGCCATACCAATGGTGTTTGGAGAGATGTGGTCCAGCCTCAAAGTGTTACCCCACTGGTAGTCCCAAAGTGTTCTCCCTTCTTGCATCTACGTACCCTAGGCAGTCTCTGTGCACTTCTAGCAAAGCTTCATGTCCCATTTGACTACTGGTAATCAGGGTCATCTGCACCTCCTGGTTATCCCCTTTGGTCTCCATGGTAGAAAAGCTCTGTCTTGCACTCATTTGGTAAGAGCTTTAAAAATGTGAGCTGAAAGTAGAGCTAGGACTTTTGCCACCACTTCTCTTCTAGATTGTCCACCTAAATCCTGGAATATCTGCTGCACGGTGTAGCTTTCTGGTGTTTTGTCCAATAAGGTCTTAAGTTACCTAAATTACAGGGTTGATACTTCTTCCCTTGAGAGACCACAGTCTAGTATGTCTCACTCTCAAAGAGATTTCTTCACCTCACTTTAAACTAGACCCCCTTAGATTACATAATTTTTTCCTACTTCAGCTCATTCATCAGCTATTTATATATAGTTCATGTACCTATTTACTCATTACTTAGCCAAATTTTACATACTTGGCTCATCCTTCAGTCTTGAAGTATTTTCTCTGAAGGTTTATTTGAGCTCAGAATGTGATTTTACTGCTAGTGCAGAAGAAAAATTACTTTTTCAGATTTATATTACCCTAAACATATTAGAGCAATACCTGTTCTTATTTATACCTTATGCAGTGTCAGTGAATGGAGAAGCACTAATTAGGGCAATGCCTGTACTTATTTATACCTCGTGCAGAGTCAGTGAATGGAGAAGTGTTAAAAGGTATAGAAATTTGCCTGTTGGGCTTGAGTTGCTCTTGGACAGCACTTGGTAATCTGAAGTGACATCCAGCTGAAAAATAACAGAGGGGTGAACCAGAATACAGAGCCTTTGGAAAGGCCTATTTCCTTTTTTTGTCATCTGGTTATTGAGGAGGCAGAGAAGTGATGTTGGTCTGTGGTGCAGAAATAAAAAGGAACGTGTGTGTTTGTACACACGCATCTCTGTGTACATGTGTGTATGGACATATGGATGGTAAAGAGCAACAGAGCCGCTTGATGAGAGAATGAATCAAGCACAGAACAGAAATTAGTAATATTCAGTGTTTTTCACACCGTTGCATTAATATTTTTGTGTCCTATTTGCTGCAGTTGGGAAATGAATACATTCTGCATTGTTATTTTATAGAGGCTAAAAATGTTCTCTTGATGCATATCCCTTTTTCTGAGCATGGCAGCCCACTGCTATGCTCCAGCCCTAATCAAAGCCTATTAGAGGAAATCTTTCTTATTGACTTCAGCAGCACACAAGGTTGTGCTGTGCAGTCCAACTGATTGAAGTTACTCGTGTCCTTAAACTGGCAGGACCCTTGTGTAGCTGGCTGGTGAAGGGGGCATGTACAACTCTCGGCTTTCGTGGTCTTGGGTTCAATTAGGGAAGTTAGTGTGTTATTTCTTTGGAACTCTGCAAATCTTAATTCTTGGCTATGAAAAAGTGTTTGGGGGAAGTGGTGTGTAGGCCATCTGCCAGCATTGCCTGCGGTGGGATATGTCACTGAAACCCCAGTCTGAGTCTCTCAGGATGAAGGCAAGAAACTTCTGTCAGTTATTTTTGATATAAAATCAATTACTTTTTTCAGGCATGCAGCAGTTTTTAATATTTCTCCAAGAATGTCTTGTAGAAAGAACTAGAAATTGTATTATGGGGCATACAACCTCTTCATTTACTAGGCAAGGGGAGCTACCACAGATGTTACCTCTTTGCTGGGTTTCTGCAGCACCATGTTTTCCTTCCCACGTGTGGTATCTCACATTTGTTGGCTCTGGACAGAGACCAGCAAGCAGGTCCTGATAGCCTTTCACAACTTCCAGCATGTGCTGGCAACTTCCAAGTGCTGCAGCAGCCTGAGACCCTTTAGTTCTTTTCACAGTTCACGATATGCCAAAACCATCTGCAATCCACTGCCCACACCTCAACCTTGTAGACCATATTATTTCCATAACTAACAAAGTGAACAAATGTTTGGAAATCATAAACAAAAAAAAAAGCACACAAAATAAAATGAATTTTAAATGACAGTTCTCATAAGAACTGTAGAATTTACCAACTTTTTCAACTTTTTTTTTTTTTTTTTCCTCCAGAAATAGCTCAAAAGTGTTGATCATCCCCAGGAATTTAGTTTAAGGTACCTACTACAACAGCAGTTTTTCTAAAAATACATGCCCAGCCTTTGAAGGATGTTTGCTTCTTACTCAGGCACTCGGAGCAAGGGCAGAAGACACTTACACACCTGTGTGCAAAATGAGTCACTGAGGTGATGTAAACCACTGCTGGAGAGGAACAACCTACAGAATAAAGAAATCTGGGGTCCTCCTTGATAATCAGGTTCATAAAAGTATAAAGTGTTCCATGCTGTGTGAAATCTTTGCCTCTGCTTTATAAGGGTTGATATATACCATGTTCCTCGTTTTGTTTTTATTTGACATGAGACTACATTTTATGGACTTAGCTCAACCTTCTCTTTCTGTCACAGCTAAATCCATATTAGAGGCTGCTGAAGGAGTTTATCTGGCAAGAGATTTACTTAAATGCTGCCAGGGTGGTGGTGGTGGCCATTCAGCCATGCTCTCCAAGGAACTGCAGTAACGTACGGAACAAGGCGAGACCCATGGGTGTTTCTGTAAGCTGCAGTTTCTGGTGGAGGCACTATAAAGGTTTTGCTGCTCTTGCTTGTCTGCTTCGGTGCTGAGAGCAGGGCTGCTGGCCTTACTGCCTCCCTGGGGAGCTTCTCTCTACCCACCTCTGGGCTGCACAAGGGCTGCTCTTTCCTTGTCTTGTTTTCAGCTGCCGTGCCACTGCTTGTCACTTTATATTCATTTCCACGGGGCTGGCAGGACTCACAGATATCTACGTGTTGCCTCTATTTATTTATTTCTCCTCACAGTTGTTTAGAGTCTTCATTGGTAGTTTTCCTGTCTGTCTCTGTCTTGTTTTAGTTTCACTCTGTGCTGTTCCCTGTAGTTTTAGTGTTTTCCTTTCCCGTGCAGTTCCTCGTGCTGAAGGAAGCATCATCACCTGCTGCTCTGTCACCCCTGCCCCTGAGCAGGGGTGACAGAGCTGGTGACCTGGGCAGAGATAAGGTGAGGAGAGAGGGGTGCAAAGCTTCACACTTGTGGCACAGACACACCACCCCTGAAAGCTTGATTAAAAATGGGGGCAGTGCTTTTATTTCTTTCTTTTCACAACACCAACTACTCTGCCAAGGTCACAGCTGACTATTAAATTCACTTTGCAGAACCAGTAAATAAAAGTTAGACAATGTCATCAGCGCAGTCAATCTTGACCCAGCTTTTTTATGTTAGAGTGAAAATAGTCTTAAAGTGGTTGCTCTAGTAGAAAAGCTTTTATACATCTTTGGGTCAGTTCTCCACTTGATGAAGTTTTGATCCCCTGTAAAACACCAGCTATAAATGGAAAAAAAAAAAAAAAAGTCCATTCAATTTTGAATTTTGAACGGGGAAGGTATTATTTAAAATGTGACATCAAGCACAATATTTGTAAAAAGAAAGATAAATAAGAGAGTTGGGAAGAGGAAAAATAAGAGGGAAAGGTTCATAGTGTTGGACTGTAGGAAAACTGAATATATTGAATTTGGAGGAACAGAATGACAATAAAGCAACAGGCTGCAAAACCATGAAGCAGTTTCATGGGAAGAAAAGGAACTAATTGCTCTTGTCAGGCTTCGAGGTTAAACAGCAGAGTTATGGGGCTAAATGAAAAAGCATAAACCTTGATGCTTCCTGCTGTAGGGCTATGTCTGCAGTTATTAAAAGTTTTGCTGGATAGTGATTGCCATGAGTTGCTATATTGTTTTATGGTGTTGTGCTGTTCAGGCTCTCTAAAAAACAACTTTAGTTGAAGTTGCCCACTTCCAATAATAAGACTAGGTAAAGTTATGAGGAGACTAAACTATTTTTTAGAAGCAGTGGTTGGTCATGTTAAAAAGCCTGGTTTTGTGCTTTAAAATTTTCAATACCCTTTCTCTTTAAGAAAGGTGGCAAGATAGGAAATCTTCAGAGGAAAGCAAGAGGGTATCTTTCCATATTTTGAAGGTGCTTCAGAAAAGTTAAGAAGCAGTAATAAAGTAATAACACAGAAAAAAATGTATTCCCTTTGCTCCCTTTCTCATCTATATCTTTCTCAATTTTGGGATTCTTCAGAGCTTCCAGGGAAAATGTATTGACAATAACAATGCTTTTCTTAGTTACCTTCCATGCCTCAGTAGTAATCCATGGCCCCTGGGGATCCACAAATCATGGATTGAGAACATCTATCTAGATAATAAAAGCTGCAGGATAACTCATTTAAAAGTTACTTTGCAGAAATTATGATTACTGAGTCTTGCAGCAATATACATATGAATTGTCTCGACTGTGATGGAGTCAATTAAAGACACTTAATTAGTGCAGTTAGTAATCATCTGCTGAAATTACAGACTTTCTTTTCTGTTATGATTTGTGTACTTTAAAACTGGTTAAAAAATGACCCTGTGTAGACAAACTTTGTTAAGCATTTTCTTTAGTTTGCAGCTTTCTTCTCTGCTGAATGGCTATTTTTAATCATTTGGCAGGGCCCTTAATATTTGAGACTTCTTACAGTAACATTTCTTGGGCAGGTCTCTCTTTTGTTTTCTTTATGACTCCTGCTTTGATTCCTTGTTACCACTCATGCTTAAATCTTCTTCTGAACATTGAGGCTGGTGCATCCATTTTCCTTGGGGTTTTGTTGTTGGGGTTTTTCGGGGGTTTTTTGGTTTGGTTTTTTTTTTTTTTTTTTCCCCTATTAGTTTATTAGTCACAAAAGACCAGCAGTTTTCCCTTGTGGGAAACTGTTGTTTAATGCACTCTTAGATTGCACTTTGCTTTTGAACTAAACCTGTTCTCTTTAAGGTGGTTCTCATACAGGGAACTGATAATTCTGCATTAAACATATATTCTTGGGGAAAAAAGCCATGAGCAGACAGGAGCAGACCCTGTAAATCCCCACTGCCAGCACCATGCCAGAGGAGCAGTGGGCTCATGACTGCCTGGGAGATTGGCTATGCAAAGTGGGCTGAAAGGGACCTTAAATTGTACTAGGAAAGACAATCATAGGAATATAGGAATAAAGCTTTTTAATATTGATTCCTCTTAACTTCTACAAACAACAGAAAGTGTTTTCACACTTAACAGAGATTGTGTTATTGTATCCTATCTGAATGCTTCTGTTTAATGTGTCACCTGTAGCACCCCCAAATGGGCAGTATATCCCTGCCTAGGAAATTATTTTCTGGCACACAAAGTGCTCCTATCAGATGTGGCTCGTGTTTAGTTTCTGGAGTAGATTCTGTGATGACGAATCCCATTAATTTTGACTTGCTCATATTTGTCAAACAAGTGGGAATCCAAAATATTACAAGAATTCTTTTAAAGCAAAGCATTTGTTTTGACAGTATTGAAAAAAAACCCAAACAAACAAACAAACACCCCAAAAAACCAACATAAGAAAGGAGAGATATTATCCTGTGACAATATATCTTATCATACCCGAGAAACATCGATTCATGGCAGAGGCATTTACAGCTCTTCACATGCAGCATGAGCCTCAAAAATTGTTTACAAGAACAAGAAGCATCTGCCAAGCTGACCTGTGAAATTCTGAGGGTTTTTCTTCTCTAACAATTACTCCATATTCATGCACTCATGAAAGGATGGAGTAGGTGGAAGATGGCTTTGAACCACCTCTGCTTTCCTACTTTCTAGGTCCCTGTTGATACCAGCCTGGTTTTCTGTACTGGCTGTACAGCCCAGGAAATGACCGTAGTGCTCACAGGGGAGTAAGTTCACATCAAAGGATGCAGCCCACGAGCGTGATGTGCTCACTGGAGAGGAAGCAGATGATGCTCCAAAGATGTCTGTACGGCCAAAGCATCTTCCTGTCTCCCTTTGCCTTGGAGTGAGCCCAAATACCTTCTAACCACCTCAGTGAGCATTGCTCCTAGGACACAGGATGGATAAGGAATAGTAAAAGTCCAACATGAGTGTCCTTAAGAAGATGCAGTAGTGATTTTATAGGGTATTTCCATCTCCGTTGCCAGGCTGGGAGGTTTTATTTCTCCTTGGGAGGCTGGGGACACATTCTGGCTCTGTGATGTACCTTACTACTTTGCTGACATTTCAGAAACTCTTTTCTGTCTTGCTGAGAGGCCTGGAAGAGCATCTTATCTTTTTGAATTGAAGTGAGTCTGCTGCATTCTTTTTTATGATTATTTTCTAGCTTGTATGCACATTCTGGGTTTTATTTGTTTGTCTTTTTTCTTCTTTTCTTTCCTCCCTACATAGATGCTAGAAGTGTCTGTCCTTCCCTGAAGAGTTTTGATTCCCAGAGGTCTCATCATATTTAGTCTCAGTTTGTTTAAATTGGAGACCCTTAAATCTTTCACATAAAAACCGCGTAGGGAATTGTCTTCAGTTGGGCAAATTCTCTTCTCAGTTGCATGGGTGTAGCCAGAGGAGTCAGACTGAAGTCAATAAGCTATTGCAGATTGATTTTGGCCTTTAAATTCTTACTCATAAACACAACCCAAAGGAAATGTGATTTAATTAAGTACATTTGCTCAATAAATATGTTCTTTTAGTTTTTAAATATTTCTCAAATAATCAAGTGGAGCAACTTTGTTTGTTAGATTTAGGGACCAGATAAGACTTGATTTTTGGCTTTATTTGTGGCTGGTTTTATACTACTGATACTTTTATATACTGGCAGTCATTATCAAAAGCATTTTGAAGTTATGCTCCTTGCTGTGCCAGTAAGTCCATGTTAATAAGAAAGCTGCTAAATTACTGAATGTAATAATCAGTGAAATATTGGCATTAAATGCTATTTGGAAACATGGTCTTGATAGTTTTTAAGACTAAAAAGAAATTGTTATAGCAGAGAAAAGAATTAGACCAGTAATTTTCAACCAGAGCCCTGTTGTTCCTTGGCCATTTACAGGCTACTTTTAAAGGACCTTGAAAACCTCTTGAGAATACGTTTGTGTTCCTTCTAGAGCACTTCCACTGGAACTTCCACTGAACAGATGCCCACAAGTTAAGGAATGTTGACAATAACCAAAGGTGAGTGCTTCTGAAAATTCTACTTTTATTAGAAGGATTTTATGACTAAAATTGAGGAAAAACAATAAGAGATGTTAACTTTTTTAGTTCATTTGAAATTACCCATCCTGTTTTCACAATGCTCCAGCCAACCTGAGAGGTCAGATTTTTCCATTAACATGTATTACAAAGCTTCTCATTATTTGTGTCTTCTCCCTTATGGTAACTGCAGGATACGCTGAAAACAATTTTTCAAAAAAGTTTTGAAATATAATATCCAGGTGGAAAAAAAAGTACTTTCATGATAGGAGAGGGATGTGGCTTTGAAGGACGTGGCTTTTTAGTCAAAACTATATTAAGAAACAACCCAAAAACAGAGGCCCATTTAAACCAATGCAATTTGTTGCTGTGACTATTCTGCCACTCGACCAGCAGAATTAAAGCAGAATTAAAGCTTCCCTTGTTTTGTCCTGCATGGTGCCTTCCCATGCACTTACCCAAGAACAAGAAAGGAAGCATTTTTAAGATGGAGACCTATTAAATACAATAACTACAGAGTCCCATACCTACTGAAAATGATTGCATATCACAGAACAGTATATTCAAAACAATAATCTTAAATCCCTCATCCACGCCTGTGAAATTCAACAGCTGCGTGTTTAGAGATCCTGTTATACGTGAAGTACATCCAACTCTGGCTGGTCTGCTGCTTTCTGCTGCTTCTTTGCTGTGTCACTGCAACACTTTCCAAGCATCTCCAGGCTGCAGGACAGTACCAAGTATTATCTATATGGTGCAGTTCAGTTAAAATAATAAGCCTTTTTTCTAGTAGTTTCTCCATGTTTGTAAACTGAAGTGCCCACACCTTCTCAAGTATGTGAATTGGGTTAAAGGTTCTCATACCCCACCGTCCATCAGTAAGAGCTATGGGAAATGTAATTATTTTTGTATATCTCATTTGAAAGGTTGGTCATCAGTCTTAGCTGTTTACATGTCAAATACAGCATCTGAAGTCCCCAAACTGCACCAAATAAGCGCATGTAGTCAAAATATCTTTCAAAATGTGAAATATGCTTCTAAGAAACCTCTAGGTGGTGTCAACAAATATAGTACAGAGGATAACTCTTCCTATATAGCAAATGTATTATATAAGAAACCATGAAAAACTTTGAAACACAAGATATTTGAAATCTTATTTGATAGAGATGCTTCTCACTAAAGCAATTTCTCTCAAAGAAATGTGGATCTAATTTGCCAACTGTGATTTGAAAGAAGAAATATATATATTGATTTTTTCTTTGGTTTGTTGGTTTTATTTTTTTTCCCCCACACAGCATAGATTTTACTTCAGAGCAGGGCAGAGGGCAAGGGGACAAAAGTCTGAGACTTACTTTGAATTAACAAAGCTATTCATCTGAAGGACAATGGAAATATTTGAAAGAAACAAACAATTAACACTTTTTCTTAATATTTTTTTCCGTTTCTTTTCCAGTTGCATTGATAACTGGAGAAGGGAACAATTTCAGAGCAATAATTCCCAAATTTTACTGTGTGAAGCCACTAAAACTAAAAAGTTGAGGCATTTGTCACAGGATTTGTGATTCTCTCAAAAGGAGTCATGTAACTAAAAGCAAGATTTTTCTTTCATGATATTTGGGAGTACAGTTTTCAAGCATGAATTTCTTTAAGAAACTCTTCAGATATCATTCGGGGCAAGGTGACGCTGAGCTTTGTCCTTGTAATCTGTTATTTTAACGAGGCTACTTCTGAGCATCGCAAGCTTTCTCTTGTCAGCAAGTCCAAGGAAGATATGAAAAAGCTGGATAGGAATGACAGGGAGATTAATAGACCAAGAAATGCACAGGAAATCTCTAGCTGTTTTACTTCAAGGGCTTAACACTCATTGTATACCTAGCCTCATGAAAGGAGCTGGTGTTATCCACATTAGATCACAGTGTTTTCTTTGTAATAATGTATTAATGAGGAAGAAAAAAAAGTGTGTATTAACCTTAATAACTCATCTGTATAACAAAGCACTTAATATTTATTATTTTTCTTAGCTGTAAGTTTTATTTATGATACTGTTGTTTCTTCCCCTTGCAAAGTTTACCTTTGCCTGTGTAGTTCAGCGCTAAAAAAAAAGAAACAAATTCTTCAGTTCTTGGGAAATTCTCTTTCAAGTTTGACTATTCTTCCCCAGACAGCGTTTGTTATTCCAGTGATGGAAATGCCTCATTTTGCTGTTATTCACCTTGGATATTTAAGTCTCAACTTTGATACGTACACAAACAGCGGCTTTGAAAGCAACAATATGGGAGTAGAGTACTTACATTTTTTGAATCTGAATGGAAGTGTATTTTTTTCACTGTCCAAACTCTGTGCTACATTGTGTAGCTAAAGGAAAGCC
This sequence comes from Megaceryle maxima, assembly GCA_024605025.1. Lineage (NCBI taxonomy): Eukaryota > Metazoa > Chordata > Aves > Coraciiformes > Cerylidae > Megaceryle > Megaceryle maxima. Next base: position 189,189 of record JANHGN010000882.1, on the reverse strand, counting down.
TCTTTACAGGGTTTTACAGGTGACAGTGAAGCCAGAATCCCTCTCTCTCTTTGCAGCTGCAACCTCTGTAGGTCTTTCTCTGTGTTACAGGACAGATAAATGCACGCCGATGGGCTATTTCCATGCTGCTTTAGTCATGGTATTTTTTTTTTTTTTCCTATATTTTGATTTTATAATGTGAAGCAAAATCAATAATGCTTTATTTTAAGGTTAAGAGCACAGCTGAATAAATAATTCATAAGTCATTTGATCCACACGACTTCAGAGAACATCCACCAGCAGAGAACAATTTTCTCAGATATACCCAATATTTGAAATTATCTGACTATTGTCTTGGGTAGATTTTTAAGTCCTCATATTGACCAGAACTAATTTTAAATAAGTGCTTGCTATTTGTGCTCTGCTACTTATTTGTGACCCACCAGCTCTGAGTCACCTTGTGCTGCCTGGCTGATTGGATCAGAAGAAGAGCTCTTCCCCAACAAATACTGGATAAAAAAGCATAAATAAGCCTCAAAAAGAAAAAAAAAAAAAAAAAAAAAAGGAAAAAAAAAAATGTTCTTGCTTCTGGTCACAAGAGGAAAGCAAAGCAAGTTAAAACTTGGCTGAAGTGAACTGATTTTATCAAGAGATTGGGCACTATTCATCCAGCTCTGGATGAACAGTCCAGTGGCTGCTACGCCAGTGGGCTCCTGCAGTGCTGGAACATCCCTGGAGCAAGGCTGCCTCTCCTAACTGCTCTGTCCATGGGACCACGTTAGAGCTGGATGAAAATAAAGCCTCCAAAATGGCACAGGTTGGACCCACTCCTGTTGTGTTGCAATGCTTCTGGCATCATTTGCATTTCCAAATTTTTACATCGTGGGGCTGCTGAGGACAGATTTGTGCCACCCACTGAAGTGGTGCCTGGATAGAAGGGCAGCATAAATTAGGAACAGCATGTATAATCGTATCCCTGTATTAATCTTACTTTTGATCAATTGCCCCAAGCTGGAATTTCCTAAGATGTTAATGATTTTTGTGCAAAACCAGAAAAACTTGGATTTGCATTGAACAGCGTCAGGTAAAGCAGCAGAGCAAGAGCCTGTCAGCTTTAGGATCAGGCTTGAAGGTAGGTTTGTGAGGCTCCAGCAGGACTCATTTCTTTCAATTCCTACCTCTGATTGTACCCGTAATAATTTTACTTGGGGCTAAATCCTGCCACAGCTGTGGACAGACTGGACCTGTCTGGACAGGTTATACCTTGTTATACCTCCTGGTAAGGTCGTTAAGCTTATGGGGGGGGACCTGATGTTTAATTGCACGCAGAACTGGTGCTGCAGCACTCCTCATAACAGGGTTCAAAGTGGGAGCTAAGGAGGATTTTTGCACTTTGGACAGATTGTCAGCTGAAGATATATTGTGTATATGTGTCGAGTCTGAATGGAAACATTTGAGGAATTTTCAGTCAATTGTTTTTTCAACTGCAACCCAACACAAATGCTTTGTGTCAGAACTGCAACACATTGGTTCTCTGAAAACAGAAGTAAAATGAATAGCAAAGTGTGCCTGTCCAAAAAGCACGAAGTCTAATATCTTCCGTATCGTGGTTTCAAGGAATACATGTAATTCCCCAAAAATATTTATTAAAAGAAAAAAAGGGAAGAAAGCTCTGACAGCATTGCTATAATTACCTTGTTTGCTCTGTGAAGAATGAATCTATCCCCCCTCTCACTAAACCTCTGCCGGCCTGCAGTGTAGTGGTGGCACTTCGGCTGAGGCAGGTGAAACACTGGTCTGGGTTGCCCAGAGAGGTGGTCGATGCCCCATCTCTGGAACCATTCCAGGTCACGTTGGCCAGGGCTCTGAGCAACCTGCTCTAGTTACAAATGTCCCTTCTCCCTGCAGGGGCATTTGATTACATGGCCTGGAAAGGTCCCTTCCAACACAAAAACATTCTGTGATTCTATGAAATATGCTTCATATGAAGCACTATATTTTATCAAACTACATACATCACACGTTAAAATTTGCTGTTTAGGTCATCAGCAAGTGTCTCTTGGGGCCTTCAAATCATGTATTCACTTTCTTGAAAAGTGTCATATGAATGGAAAAAATATCTCTGTCATTAAGAACAATGCAGTTCTTTTCAGGTGGTATATTTTAAGGATATATTGTCTTGAGTACAAATCTGTTATCTCACTTATTCTTTATTGACACTGTGGAAACAATAGTTTCAAATGCATTAATCTTACTGCCCTCTCTTTTTAACCATTCATTCTGGAGCACATAATACATTTATCTTTCAGTCCCATGGCTCTGATCTGAAGAGTATTGAAATCACTGGAACAATTCACTGAGCTTTCAGAGAATGGTGGAAATGAGTTAAAAGGATGTTGGGACACATTCGAAGATCTTTCTTGCAAGGTAAAGTTCAGCAAAATGTCTGTACTGGTGAATGGCAGAATCCGCTATCAGAAATTTTTAACTCAGAAATTAAATGCAAGGATGGAAGTGCAGTAGAAAGGCATTAATCAAAAGTTACCTAATATTCAGGCTTCACTTGCATAGTTTCTGTGCTAGGTTTCTACAACAAATCTCCACACAAGTCTTGTTCCCATCACGTCTTTTGTCCCCATCACTTGTTTTTCTCCAACCTTGACAAGTGGTAACTTACCCACAGTAATACCTGCTGATAATGACGTACTTAGAGCATGCCATTTATTTCTCTGAATTTATAGCTAGGTTTTCTATTTTGATTTTTGCTTCAGAAATAGGTTTCTTTGTTTCTAGTGCTCTTCACAACTTGTACATCCCTGAATTTATTATTTTTCATTCAGTTTTCCTCCTCTGACTCCTGCCATGAGGATGCTGGGACAACAGCTCCCACCTACAGCTAATAAATATTCAGCCATGAAATCAGCCATGCAACTCTTTGCTCATGTGCAAATATACTTCTTTATCTCCTCCCCAAAATCCTAAAAATTTTATATCGTAATATTTATATATAAAAGAGGATTCAGAGTGCTGATGCAATCTGACCACTTGCTGATCCTTCTGACCTTTATTTTATTTTGTTAAATTCCTGTTTTGTCATTTGTCTTCTATTTTGGTGGCAGATTTCTGGGGAACTTCCCTTTTAAGGTATCTAATTCCACGTATTCCTGCTTCATGAACAGAGCTCTGGGCACTGTATTTATATAGATTATAGATGATTTGTCATATGTCCTTATATAATGCATTCTAATAGACTTAAACTGGGTGAGCATTTTGTAAGTTATGTGTAGGAGTTTCACCATCAAATCCTATTTGTTTTTTGGATTTCTGTTCTAATTCCCATGAATCTCTTTTGTAAATGTCCTTTTCTTCACAGAATAATGTCAAAGGAGTTTTCTGATTGCTGGGTATTGCTTCTTCCAGAACATGATGGATTCCTGTGAGGTAGGATTTGTCAAGTTTTTGCATCTGCTTCTCTTATCATAATTGAGAATATTAGAAGCATTTGGATTTTTTATGCATTTTCTTTGTCTCAAATTTCCTAAAATTTTTCCTTATGAATAAACTGTTGGAGGTCTTAAGTGGTCTGGGATATGATAGTAAATTTTGAACTCTGATCTTGGGTTCAGTGCAATCTCCTATGTCTCAGGCTTGTTCTATCCACAAAAGGTTTTTCCAATCATCTCAAGAGAGGAAGTGATTTTTAGGACATAGCCGTGATGGTCAAATGTTAAAGAATTCCAGTGCAACAGCAAGAAGTTCCTTTGACTAATGAATAATGAACTAGGGTAACTATTGTTATAATCATTTTGTAGCTACGTTAGGTGCTGGTGTAACTGCACAGACAGAAGTCTGTGCTCTAAATAATACTTCAGCATTTCTGTATTTCCTTTTCCAGTCAAGAAAACAGAGGTTTCCTGTGGTGGAACTGCATAGTTATCAATAGAGTCATATTATATCATCGGCTGCTCTGGTGAGGCAATAAGAGTGAACATAAAATACAAACCAGCCAACCGTCTGATAAACCACGAGTGATACTGAAGAACAGAAGTCAATTCTGTAGCATTTACATTCAGAAAAGCACCTCTGTTGATCGGGTCAGCAGTAAGACAGTATGAAATGCTGTGATGCAAAAATGATCCAGATGTCCTGTGGTTGAAAACGTTCCTGCTGCATTGCTCTACAGGCCAGATTTTTCTCCTGCGTTGATGCAAAGCCACTAAAGACTGGTGAAGTTCCACATTGCTGATCTGTGGGAATTAGACTCGTGGTAAAGCAGTATTTTTAAGTAGTAGGTTGAACCAACATGTCAGATAGCCAGGATTGTTGGGAATTCAAAGGATTAACTATTCTTTTGGTCTGCAGTTTTTTAGTAGTTCAGGGCTGTGTACCTAATCCTGTACAATCCAAGTAGCACATGTTATTCATACGCTGGGTTTGCTGACTCAGGTCTCTGGTGGTGTAAACTGCCAGGTATGGACATGTCCTGTGATTATGGGACTCATCCAGGCAATTAGATCATCCTTTCTTCTCTAGAGGATGCTATGTCATAAGCCTTCATTTTTACCTGATACTTTGCATATTTTTAACTTTTCCTTCAAATGCCCCTGTATGTGTCAGAGCATTACATCTTCTCCCTCTGCAACTCTGATGACATTTCTAAGAGCAGAGCTAACAAGCAACACCCTACATTTTTGAGTTTGTGCTTTTTCTCTGAGAAGACAATTAAAACCATGTTCTCACTGTTCCAAAGCCTTCATTTATTTGTCTTTCACAGACAGATTATTTAAAGTCTCTAATATTCAAATGTAAATATTCACATATAAGTCCTATTTGCTGTAGATCTTAAAATCTTTTTTTCTTAAATCTTTGTTTACAATGGAGGAAAATAGGCAAAAAAAATAAAAAGGCATTTGCAGTTCATCTTTTGGATAAGACTATTACAAAGCTATTTGAAGCAAAAATCCAGCACACAAAACCGCATATTGTATTGCCTCGGGTACATAAGAATGAATTACAGGATTTGAGTCCTATTTAGTGTCCATAACAGCTTAAGAATGCAAAAGAACAAGCTAAAAAGTAGTCACTTGTTTCTTTGTTCGTGGTTTTGTTGTCAAGGGGCTTGGGGGTTTTGTCTTGTTCTTTTGTTGGAAGATTTGGGGTTTTATTCTTAAACTTTGTCAAACCAGAATATATAAAAGTAGGTCACTGCGGCAGAGTAAGAGCCTCGTAGAGCAGAAAACAACCCCACAGACACTGGGGACAGAGCCACCTCAGCCATGCCGTGTCACACGGTGGTTGTGGAGCTGACATGAACAATGCAGCTCAACAGGCTGGAGGCAGAAATGTTGCCCACCCCATGGTGACCTCCTGCCCAAGGCATGTGCTGCCGCTTGGCCGTTGCTGCACCTGCTTTGAACGTCAGCCTCGGCCGGTGCCAGAGGGGCAGCACCAGCACGTGGTCTGCTCTGCTGAGCCGGGGGGGCAGGGAAAGACAAACTGGTCTTATACAGGATCAGGTCATTCATATCGCCTAATGTTTGTAGATTGTTGAAACCTGCTCGTTCCCCTGTGTAAAATGTTCTCCTCCATCTTAGACAGTTTTTTACCTGAGATTTTAGGGGCTGAGTTTGTGAACTTCCATATGGTTCTGGAAGTGGCAATCTACATATTGGCCACCATAATGTTTTGGTGAATGTTTTGTTTTTCCTTCTTGTTATTTCTTCCCTTTTAAATGCCTGTCTTCAGAGTGGATGAAAACTCTTGGAGATGATTAGCACACAAGGGAGTTATTTAACCCTGGGACAACACCTTACTTCTGTGCAAAGCTGCCTTGCTTTTGATGTCTGCAGGAGTCTGGAGTCTGGTGAAAAGGGGAGCAGGTAGAACACCAATGGAGAACTTAGTTCTTTGAAAGACCGAATCCATCAAATAAAACCTTGGGACATTGTTTTAAATGGTGAGAAGAAAGTGAAGCCCTGATATGACACACTGCTTTGTAGAGTTAATTTGTGGAGTTTACAGACCCTTAGTGGGTGAGTGGACTAGGGAGCAGAAATACTCTCTTAAAACTCTCTGCTGTGGAACCAGATACTTTACTTTATATGCCCTCCACAGTGGTGGATTCTTGTCACAAAGCTCCACATCCAGGATCTCTGATTAAAGCAGGGGAGTGCCCACAGATGAGGCAGGTGCATGTGAATGCTGAGCCTCTGAACCAACACCACCAATTAATCTCTGTTGAATTAATCCCTAACTAGCTACCAGGTTTGCAGATGCCACAGATCTGAAAGGAGAAGAGGTGGTGACCTCACTATAAAAGGCTGCTTGTCCCTTTTGACTCTCCCCTGGAGAATTCAAGGTTTAGGACAACAGTGATTCAGCAGAGGTGAGTCTGAAAGAGGAAAAGACAGCCCAGAAGCTTTAACTTTGCATGGTAGTATTTCTTTCTTGTATTATTGTGAGCCTGTCTCAAATGTAATTTCACAACTTCGGACAGGTTTGCAAATAATTATTTTCAGTGTCTTGCCATTGAGTTCAAATTTGTCAGTACAGCAGATTCTTGGTTTCTTTAGAATTGGATCATTTCTACTTAGAGGTGAAGCCTCATTAGCCTTCACAAAACAATATAAAAGGGAAATGTCTGAAATTATATGATTAGAGATGTGTAAAACTACTTGTGGAAACACAGATACCTGACAAGCCATTAATGAGATCATTAAAAATAGTCAAAAATTCAATTTCATCTGAAAATAAGAGACTTGCTCTAAAATGCTTGAAAATAGATTAAAAGCCTGTTAACTTGGTTTGAAAATACACAGTAAATTTTACTTCCTAATGGGGGGCATGACACAAGTGAAAGAAAAATATCAATAGTTAAATCAAACTGGATGGCAGGCTGTAACTTCTCCCATCCATGGAAATATTTCATGTGTAAATTGTACGAGTGTTTGCAATGGAACTATACAAAAATCCCCTTAGGGATAGGGCGGCGTAGAGACTGCAGGTCTGCTCATACCCAAGGGTATAGCAGCTGTAAAAACACAGCCTCGCCAAACGTATTCGTCACGGAATTTTGTCACAAGAGTTTTGTTCTTAGAAATCCATAGGAGGCTCATCAGGTTCAAACCTGCTGGAGATTGGAGCCTGGCAAAGGGATCTCAGTTTGCAAAGACAAATTCTATAGCTGGTGGCTTTGGATTTGTGAACTTCTCTTGTGCCTGGACTGGACATCCCCGTTTCATACATGAGCAGCTGGGCCACCTTTGGATTGTCCAAGTAAAAGTCTTAAGCTGAATAAAAAATCAAAGCTTTACTAAGGTGCTAGCTCTGCATCAGATACCCCATGAGTGTGGTAGGACGAGCTCCCTGCTGTGTTCACATCCAAGCTGCTCGGCTACAGAGAACGTGGACACAGCCCCGGCAGAAACAGCGGCTCTGGCGAGGAAATCCTGATATGAAACTCGCAGCGTGAGCTGTTGACCTCATCAAATGCTGCCCGACTTACCCCATGGCGTGAGTCATGCCTGGGCACTGCAGTCACTAATCATCAACTTGGCCCTGTCAGATGATGCTCCCTCCACAGGCTGCAGAGAGCTGGTGATCGATGGTGCTCACTGCGGTGCTCCGGCAGAGTGAGAGGTGGGGAATCTGCTCTTGCACACCTGATCTCCGACCCAAAGGGCAGCGTTTGGTTTCTGAATACATCAGCCATCCATTTGACGGATGTCTTGTCCATAATCTCTTGGCAGACTCTCACAGCTAATCTGTCTATTGATTTCTGCTTAGAAACACCTAGAGCTATTCAATCACTAATAAAATCTGAAGAGTCCAATTTTCAAGACATTTAACTCATTTGGAGGCAAGACTTACTTATTTTTCTGATGAGCAGTCAAATAGTTCTGCTCGTTTCTAAGTAAAGGCATCATACAGACAACTGAAAACCAAGTCCAAATCCATCGAACTACACGTAACTCTAGCCCAGCAGCTGGACTTAATATAGGCTATTAGTGCCCATTCATCCACCTGCTTTTCTTCCTCATTTTCCCTCTCTTCTGGTTTATTTTCCCAATTTAAATGGGGGGCAAAAAGTTGATATATCTTCCTGAACCTGTGTTTCCTTAGAAGCAGGCACTGCTACCATCAATACCATGTGGCAAATCTCAGTGGGCCCAGTGTGGAAGGAAACACAAACTTTCTAATTGCCTTTTGATTTGCTTCCCTTGTCTCTCCTCCTGTTATTTTTTCTGCCGTACTCTGAATCCAGGTGTCTCAGATTTGCTGAGAAGAAACCAAGGTGAGACAAAGCTGTAGGTGCAGAATTTGGGCATGGGGGAGGATCAGATGTGTAGATGGGGTTGTCTGTTGGATGACCTTCCCACATCCCATACCACATGTCCTGGAAGCCTGCCCAGTTTGGCACTCACCTCTTCAGGAAAGACAGAAATTGCCAAACAACAAAGGCAGAGTCAACAGGAGAAAACAAGAGAGGCACCTCTGTCTGGGGTAGAAACCACTGCTGCCACAGAGAGAAGGTAAGGTATGTAAATGACAAAAACATGGGGAGACTTCATGTTTTCAGATGTAATTTTACCTTTAAGGCCAAGTTTTTTAGTAAAAATAATGTCTTATTTAATCATAAGTCCCTCAGAGCCTTGCAAGAAAGATGTAAAATTTCTTTGCATAAGTGATACACCTAAATCTGTATCAGATGATGTCTCACTTTACTATTTATTTACATGGTGAAAGGTAGTTTATTATGACTAAGATAATTTTCTGACTTTTTTCTTTTGTTTTCTTAACAGAGACGACTTTTAGACTAAGGAAAAAAAAACCCACTAAGACCAGCCATCAATAAGTGGCTATGTTGGTTAAATTTTGTTGTTTTTAAGCAAATAATGAATTACTTTGACTAATTACTGTAAAGCCAGACATGATTCATTCTCATACTTAGGTTCACAGTCACCCTCAATCCTATAGTTTTAGTTCATCCGATTATAAAGTCTTGTCTCCTTTTCTCACATAGCATCCTACCAACTGCCCCTCACAAAATGCAGTGTGCTTGTTTGGGGCTTTGCTTGGGGAGCTATAGCCACGGTGGGTCAGCACCCACCCCTGAGATGCAGGCTGGAGCCAAAGCTTGGGGAATATCGACAGGCTTGAAGAGCCTCTGGCCTTTGCAGATCAGGGTCTTTGTATAGAGGAGTTAAACCTCGGAAGCGTCGGATGCAGATCAATCTCTCTCAGGGGAGCTAAGCACAGCCAAAGCGCTCAAACTTGTTGAGCATATGCCAGCAGCCCTCAAGGGGACTGAGGTAACGTTCCGTTTATCTACGGCACGTAGGGCTGAAGAAAAGAAATTGCCTTGTATGTGGCAAGAAGCTTTAATGCGTTCTAGGTAAGACAGGTGGGTGATTTCTCAAATGCTGACCTGTATGGCACTGAATCAAAGTAAACATTGCAAAGAAGCTGTCTCGCTTCTTTTTGTGAAGACTGTCTACCCAGAAATAATGTTGAATATTTGAGAAAGATACAGGTATTGGTTTATTAGGGAAATTAATTGCAACAATTGAATCCAGGAGGTTCCATCTGAACAAGAGGAAGAACAACTTTGCACTGAAGGTGCCAGAGCGTGGCCCAGGCTGCCCAGAGAGTTGTGGAATCTCCTTCTCTGGAGAGATTCCAAACCTGGCCGGACAAAGTGATCCTGGGGTCTCTGCTTTGGGTGACCCTGCTGGAGCAGAAGGGCTGGACCACATGATCTCCAGACGTCCCTTCCAACCCTCACTGTGCTGGCATTCTGGCAGCTTCCTTTATTAACTCTTATTTTAGAAAAATATATCCACGTCCATTGAGATTTTGTTACTTCTGCAGCTAAAAATGTATCCTCTACTTTTGGTTATATTCCCAGCAGTACGACAGATGAGTTATTTGAACCTACTTAGGTGTTCCCACTTGCAAAATGCTTATCATATTGATGTGCAGGAGAATAAGTGTTCATCTGCCATCAAACTGTGTAGCTTAAAAGAAAAAAAAAAGTAAAAAACTTTTTGGCATGTGCTAATAGTCTATAAGCGCAGCACTTAATCACACACTGGTGCTGCGGGCGGGCTGGCTGTTAGTCAGCCAACTTTCATTGCTCCCACTGCAAGAAGAAACACTCTTCTAATAACAACTGGGTCACCTTCTTAACTGTGTTTTTATACTGTAGTTCACACTTTTGCTTGTTGACAGATTTAGAGCACTTTGTGAAAGCAATAATTGGCCTGGGAATATAGCTGGCATGCTTTCCCCAGAAACGAGCTGGAATTAGGTTGCCTTAGGTCTTTCATTAACTGGTAAAGCTAATGCAATGTGCTACCGCAACTGCCGTGCCGTTTTCGGAGCGCGCTGAAATCCTACTGCGGGAACTGGGAGGACAGCGTGCACCGTTCCCCTCGCTGGCTGTGCTGGAGCTTTTTGGCAGCTGTTGCAAAAGTTAATAAATCTCCACATTTCTATAGTGGTTCCCCTACTCGAAGCTCCCAAGCAGCGCCCCCCCCCCCCGCCCAGCTGACACCTCCCCCCTGTGCCGTGGGAAGGATCTGTAACTCCTGCTTCACTCGACGTGGTGAGACAGACCCATAACACCCGCAGTGGTTCAGCACTCTTTGGTCTCTGGTTTTGTTTTTACGGAACCATTCTCTAATCTGAAGATGCAGCACATCACTGTCTCAACTCTTGGACTCATGAATCACAGAATCCCAGCATGGTAGGGGTTGGAAGAGACCTCTGGAGATCATCTTGCCCAAGCCCCCTACTAAAGCAGGGTCACCTAGAGAATGTTGCCCAGGATTGCATCCAGGTGGGTTTGAATCTCTCCAGAGATGGAGACTCCACAACCTCTCTGGGCAGCCTGGGCCAGGCTCTGCCAGCCTCACAGGAAAGAATTCTTTCCTCCTGTTTAGATGGAACCTCCCGAGTTCTAGGTTGTGCCCGTTGCCCGTTGTCCTGTTGCTGGGCACCACTGAAAAGAGTCTGGCCCCATCCTCTTTCCCCCTGCCCTACAGATATTGATCAGTATTGATCAGATCCCCTGACCAGAGGGGGGATCTCCAGCTGAACAGCCCCAGGGCTATCAGCCTTCCCTCGGTACAGAGATGTCCCAGTTACCTCCTCATCATCATAGCCTCTGCTGTACTCTTGAAGGATGAAGGATCTGAGAAACCTGTGATGCCCTACAGTGCCAAGGGGAGTGCAGGAGCGACCCGTGGCTGTGTGCTGGGGTGCAGGAGGGTGTTGTGAATGCTGTCATGGTAGGCACAGAGAAGCTGAGCTGCTCTGTCTCAGTCAAGGGTTGCTGGAAATGCACAGGGAGGTCTCCTGTCATGCAGCACTCCCCGTTGTTTGTCAAGAAACAATGAAAAGACAGAGCTGGGCAGCTGTAAAGACATTCAGCTGGGGTTTGAGATTAGTTTAATTTGGTTTTGGAGGTTTGGGTTTTTTGGTTGGGTTGTGGTTTTGGTTTTTTTGGGTTTTTTTGGGTTTTTTTTCAGACTGGTTCTTTTATCTCCAAAAGAATAAAATGTCTTTTCATGAATGTGTAGAAAGATGCTTCAAGAATTTAATGCAACAGGGTCATATTCTGGCTATTAATATTAATACCTTAATCCTGGATTTTGAGGTGCCTTCTAGAATAAGACTTGAAAACTGTGCAGGTTTTGAAGAGCTGCTAATAATACAGGAGGAGTAAAATGTATCCCCTTTGAGTTACATATATCAAAAGCTGCTATTTGAAGAAGTTTTTCTGAGGTGTTTCAAAGATCCTGGAAAAAAAGTCCTGTATGACTAATCTTCAGATTTACTGTTAATTAGTATGGAATTGGTACTTGAGAAGCTAAAAGGTTTTACCTCTGCTATCATTGTATCTTTTCAAAATGAAGAGAGAGTGGCTAGAAGGCAGCAGGAGGGTAAAAAAATAGAATTATTATGTAAAATAGTTTTGGAAAGAAAATAAAATGCTTTTCTATTTAAGACATCCTGGTTTGTTCCGTTCACTGTGATTCTCTTTCCTCTGGGGGGGAAAAAAAAAAAATCAACTAATTATATACCTCATGCCTGGTTCCATTCATGGAAGGTAATTTTAGGAAATTAATTTCCCTCATTAGGTTGTATAACTCAATACTAATTTACTGAAATGATCTAGAGAGGGAGAGGTAGATTCATCTTTGGGTATTATGGTATTCTAGTAAGAAATCCTGGAAGATTATTATCTCTGTCAGTTTGGAGAATTTTGTTAAGGTGTCAGATTTGAAGGATGGTCTATGAGGTCCCTAATAAACACCTCTGCCCTGCAACACTTAAACGTTTTAAGGCTGCTACAGCATTACCGCTATAGATGTGCTACTGAATGAATCAAAACTAAGTATATGCCCTTAGGTTAGGCCGTTTCCCAAAGTCAGCAAAAAAGTCCTTATTCAGGAAAATCATATATATGAAATATAATTTGTCCTGAAGTGCCTCTGAGACCTATATCCCTGAAACAGCATCTAAATAAGAAAAAATTAGATTAATCCAGGACATCTTTCTGGTTATAGGAGTTGTAGGGGTTTTTTTCAGAAGGAAATAAGACAAGAGAAGTACCAGTTGGACTCTGCATGTTTGGGAGTGGATCTATATTGATAAAGGTTTGCTTAGTAAAGTCATATGGGCTATGTTATAACAGAACTCATTGATCCTGGGAAGTATAGGTATTTCTACAGGTGGTTCAAAATTAAAGTAGTCAAATCAAAAGTAGTAATTTATATTCTGTTAAAGCCAGCAATACTGCACGTATGCTAGTTTTGCTATCAACCCTCTCTCTATAACATAAATATCTGGTGTATGTATTAAAGACTTATATGATGAAACACTTAAATACCCCTTGCCACAGAAGCAGATAAGAGTATGTGAAATAAACAACTCCAAATCTTACCTGATACAACAGTTGAGATGACTTCTGCAATTACGTCCCCAGAAACTTTGTACTCATATTTTTAAATATCCTTCAGAAATAATAGAAGCGTAAAACAAATATCGCTGTCTAGAAAATGATTGTTAGTTTTATTTCCCAGGGTTTTTACTGATACAGAATCTGATCCTGACACTTATCTACTTGTGCAATCACACTGATTTTAATAAGAGATTTGCACATAGCTGTACATTATTAAAATTTTCTATAAGTCCTTCCTAAAGATTCTCTTGGTGAGGGTTTTCTACTCCAAGAGCTCTTGCTGGGACTGTCAACAAAGACATTAAAAATTACTGGTTTGGGCTTTGGAGAAAGCCATAGTTAGAAGTCCTTTAGAAGATGACATTATGGAAGCCACTGAGATACAAAGTAAAGTTTCACTGTATATTCAAAACTAGCTAAGAGAGCTGAAAGAGAGGAGAGAAAGGAAAAAATTATCCTCACGGCAAAGGCAGTGATGAGATTTCAGTATTAAGAGTGAGATCATAACATTTATAGGTTATAAATCTTTTAATATTTGACAAAGCTAGACAGTATTAGAGGAAGTCAAAAATACAAGGCAAAATGGTAGTGCAGAGGCTGAGACATCCATTGCTGACAAATACACCTACACATAATTTTGGGCATCAATACAAGGTTTTAACTGAATACGTGTCGGTTTTCAAAGTAATAATCAAAGTCTTGGTGTGCACAAAGTGTAAGTGCTACCCTACAGCCCAGGGAATAGGTTGTTCTGCTGATCAAAGCTAGATGCCTAGCTGGAATATTCTGTTAATTGTTGATCAGTATGTCAGAAAGGAAAAAAAAAATAGACAAAAATATGGAGGTATTTCAGAAATAGTGAGGCAGGCCATGTGAAGCACTGGATTGCTCAGAAGATTGCTGTAAGAGCTGAAAATCGTGTTAAGATGCTCAAGACGAAACAAATCAAAGATGTGCTCGTTACATTTTCCAGTAAATAATGAATGATGTGCTGAGAGTAAACTAGCTGCTGCTATTTGCTGGTTTAATAATACAGTTAGAACAGCGAATTGTTGAGCACACAGGTCACTACTAGAGAAATTACCTATCTATTAAAAAAATATATATACAATAATAGTGGAAGCCATTGCTGCAAGTTTATGTGTATCAAAGTCCAGAGCTTAATTGGGGCACAAAGTGGTATGTGAGTGCCTGAATCTGGATCCATCCTCAACATCAGTATTCTAGGCATATTTCACTCTCTAGCATTGGGTTAGAGGCTGATTTCTTCCAAGGGGGTGTGGGGGGGGAATGATTCTTTTGATCACATTTGCCTAGGACAGTTTCTTCTTTTCCATGATGCATCTGTTGCTGCCCGATGGCAGGAATAGAGGGAGGTGGCCATCAGTCTGCTGTAGTGGGGAAATTCTTTTATCCAGTGATATATTTCTTCAAAAGGAACTCTAGATTTGGTTTATACACAGGCAGACACACCATATTTGATCAGCTAATAAGAAACACAGATTGTAAGAGAAAAGACACTGGTATTGTGGTAAAAATAAGCATGTATTCAATATCTTATTTCTTCTTTGCATTTGCGTTCACGGATTAACTGGAAGTGGTAAGCTAAGTATAAAATCGTCTGGATAATTTGAACTTGGTGTTTTAAACTTGGGTTACAGTCAATTTTTGACTGTAAGGACTTTATCTACCTTAACATGTTACCAGAACTGTGCTGAAGGGCCAAATCTTTAAACCCTGCCACTAGCTCAGGGAGGACATGGGAGCAATTTAGATTCCTGTGCTCCTGAATATGAATAAAATCCCTGTTAACTCCTAGAGTGACTTCTCACTGGGACTCATACTTCACAAGAGCATTGTGGGTAGGTGTTTTTCTTTGGAGAGGACAGGCTGCTCTCTACAGGGGATTCACCTTTCATCCCAGCTCCACATAACATAAAGGCCACAATGAATCATACACAAGATGCATAGGCCAAAATTTTCATAGTTGGATGCTGGAAGGTAGCTACTGAGGTCCTAAGGATCAAAAACAACCTCCAAACCTGTACACCTCAAGTATTTAAAGCCCTATTAGCAATATTCAGATCCTTGATGCACATAGGACTAGGTTGCCACGGACAGCTGAGGCTGGGCCCAGTTTTGCAGTGGGTTTGCAACCGCTCATCTCAGAGGAGAAGAGAGACATTCTCTCATTAAGCTGATGCCTAAATCTCGGTCAAGAGCCAGGAGCATAACACAACAAATGCCTGTAGGAACAGATACCATCGCTAATATAAGGGAGGGGAATGGCAGATTTGGACTGGAGGTCCAGAGGTCAGTACAGAAGGGGAGAAGTTGATTAATGATCTTAAATTACAGTAAATAATAACAGAGCTTCAAGAAAAATAGAGTTTGCTGAATATGCTTTTCAGTTTAAAAAACGAAGCCACAAGTTGAGAGCAGAACATTAAATATATATAAATTATGAGAACTGGGAGTACAAAAAAAAAACTAAAAAAGGAGAACGTAGTGTGTTACATAAAACATGAACAAATGGTTAGCAACAATTTACAGCTAAAGAGAGGAATTTTGTTTGGGCTGTACAGGACATCTATGTCTGTCCTTCTTTATTTTGAAATCCACAGCATGCACGATCACTGAATTTATGCATTTCTTACATGCATATGAGTGCTTCCATACGTACACCCCCCAAATTCAGTATGGCAGAGAGGCATAGATAGAATATTTGAGGCTGGAAAATACATAAATACTGACATTTTGGGCTTTTAAAGATTCCTGTCTGACTTTAGTTGGACCATGCTTTTAACCAGAGGTTTTATTAGTGATAGCTTGGGGGAGTCTGCGTATCTTAAAATATTCATACAACACACAGATAACTGAAATTGAAGCTAAAAAAACCTGTGTTCGTGTTTGAATGGGACTCTCTTATACCTGAACTAAGAATGGCTTTATGAACTTTATATCCTATATCATTGTGATGTTGGGTGAGGTCAAACACATGCACGTCAATAAATATGTGGTGTTTACTACAACTGGAATACTCATCTGAAATGAGGATAAGTCTTTTTTCTCCTTTGATTTAAACTTCCTTTTTTTTTTTTTTTTTTTTTTTAACTTAGATTTTTTTGGGGTTTTTTTTCCTTTTCTTACCTGTTGTTACTTTTTGTTCTGGGGTG